>JAOVYX010022197.1:0-14887 GCA_035668315.1 Drosera spatulata | reverse complement strand
CAAAAAGTATTAGAGATGGCCATTTCAAGGTGCGGCGCCCATGGCAATCATCTTGCATCTATGAACCTGTTTTGGCATATAAGTACCGCAAGACTTTCAGGCGCGAGTTTGAACGAGCATCGAAGGCGAAGGAACTAACAAAGGAATAACTCAGGGATCTAAACTCGACATGTATATCTCGTTTTTTAGCACATTATCCGCTCTACAAGACATGGAACTATGATGTAACTGAAGGATTAATAAGTAGAGACGTCGACATTAAGCACACATGTGCATTTGTTGACATTCTGACGTTAAGCACACACCATTCACCCTATAGTATTTTTCATGAGGATTATCATAAGTGGGTGAAAAGCGGATCCATGGAGGAGTTGGAAATTGGCTGTCAGAGCAACGTTTAACAAAGCCATGGAAGAGGCTAAAGGCTCAAGTTTGTCTTTACAGAAGCTAAAAGAGTTGCTTGACAACATCATCAATTATACTGTTAACCTTAGAAATTCAGAAGCTGCTATGGGATACTAACAAAATTTTGTTAGCCAATAGCCGAGTTTGTCTTTAAGAGAATTCACCTGATAGCCGAGTTGATTTCAACTGATAGTTAACCAAGAATTCACATGCTCACATTTGGGATACTAACAAAATTCAACTGCTAGCGGCTAAACCCATTTCAAAACAAACAACAAACAACATCAGAACCCCAAACCAGCTAACCAAAATCACACTTATCAAAAACGGAAAAAACAGAAATCTCAAAACCCTACTCACAAAACTGAGATCCCAGAAATTCACAAGCGCATAAGAAGAAGATCAACAACTGCTCACCGTTTCAGATCTGGATGCTCACCGTCTTGCTTGTTGTGCTTTCATCCTCGTGATCGGTGCTAGCTAGCTTTCGTCCTCACGATCGGTACTGATTGAATCAATGTACCCCAAATCAAAACAAGATCAGATACAATCTCAAGCAACCTCGTTGCAAAATCACTGTACCCCAACAAGCAGACCAGTACCGTACGTACCCCGAATCGAAGCAATCTCAGATCCAAAGGCTGCAGTAGAACGAAGGAGGAGACCACGAACCTCAACAAACAGATCCCTCAACGAGAAGCAATCTCAAGCAACGAAATCGAACAAATTTCCCTCAATTTCTCTCTCGTCTGCGTATATGAGTGTGTTGTAATGCAGATCGAGATTTGAAGCCTTTTGTGGAGAAAAATAGTACACTAGCGACGAAAACCATCGCTATATTCCATTATGTATTATATATACTTTAAAAATCATTTTAATAAACTTAACCAAAATATTAGCGACGGATCCGTCGCTAATATATAGAACCCTAGAACCCTAACCCTACACACGTTTCTAGAAACCAGAACCCTACACACGTTTTTCCCATTAATTAGTACTTCAAATGTGATTTTGGGTTCAATTTCATCGTAATATTACATTAATCTCTTATATATTAAAAAAGTTTTCATTTATGAATTCTCACATATATAGTATATGTTAAACGTAGAATTTAATATAATCAACTATAATTTTAGTAAAATATATGTTCTAAATCAAAATTTTTTTATGTATATCAGTTTATGTATTTTGATGTATGCATGTTATATACATCATCCTATATGATAAGAATGTATATATAAATATTAAAAAACATATTTTAATGAAGGAAAAATTAATTTAGCTACGGATTCCGTAGCTAATACTTAGAAATAGTTTATTGACGACGGATTCCGTCGCTAAACTCAATTCTAGAGACGGAATCCGTCTCTAATAATATTTTTTTAACAACAAAAAGGTTTTTTTTTGTCTTTATTTAAAAACTTCAAATGTGGTTTTGGGTTCAACTTCACCGTAATATTACATTAATCTCTCAAATTGAAATTTTGATATTCATTTATGAATTTTTATATAGTATTATATTTAAACATAGAATTTAATATAATCAACTATAATTTTAGTAAAATACATGTTCTAAATTGAATTTTTTTTCTATATCAGTTTATGTATTTTGATGCAAGCATGTTATATACATCATTTTATATGATGAGTATGTATATATAAATATTAAAAACTACTTTTGTTACGGAATCCGTAGCTAAAACTTATAAATCCTTCGCTAAAATCAATTCTTTAAATTTAGAAAACAGTATCTAGTACTATTTTTAACAAAAAAAAAATCATCCCAATTTTTTGCAAAGTGCTGGTATTACAAAAAAAAAAAAAAATCATCCCAATTGTTTTCAATTAAAACTAAAAAACGTGTGCAATTTAGAGACGGATGTGTCGCTAAGTTTTTTATTTTCAATTATAAATAAAAAAGCGTTTGCAATTTTTGATAAGTGTTGGAATGACATATATAGTGACGGATCCGTCGCTAAAATTTTTTATTTTCAATTAAAAATAAAAAACATGTGTAATTTAGAGACGGATTCCTTCGCGATTTTTGCTAAATCAGCACAATTTTTTTTGCTAAGTGTTGGAATGACACATATAGCAAGCATCCGTCGCTAAAATTTTTTGTTTTCAATTAAAAACAATAAAACTTGTGCAATTTAGAGACGGATTCCGTCGCGATTTTTGCTAAATCAGCATAATTTTTTTGCTAAGTGTTGGAATGACACATATAGCGATAGATCCATTACTAAAATTTTTTGTTTTCAATTAAAAACAACAACATGTGCAATTTAGAGACGGATTCCGTCGCGATTTTGCTAAATCAGCACAATTTTTTTGCTAAGTGTTGAAATGGCATGCAAAGATCAAATTTATTTTATAAAATGAAATGATTTTTCGTAAAGATATTCTATATAGCGACGAATCCGTCGCTAAAATTTTTTGTTTTCAATTAAAAACAAAAAACATGTGCAATATAGAGACGGATTCCGTTGTGATTTTGCTAAATCAGCACAATTTTTTTACAAAGTGTTGGAATCATACATATAGCGACGGATCCATCGCTAAGTTCATATTAAGATAGCAATGGTGATTGACTTTTCCGTCGCTAAAAAAATTTTCCTTTTCTGTTTTTTCGGGAAAATATTTAGAGACGGGATCCGTCGCTAATATGTAAAAATGGAGACGGATTTGTTCCGTCTCCATTTTTTCCATCGCTAAATAACATTTTTTTATAGTGGATTATGTAATGGCACAAGATTTTTATTACTCAACTTACAAATAGAGTTCTAGAAGGAATAATTTTGACCAGAAATAGCATTGGCAAAAATATTTACATTCCAAGAAGAGAAATGTCTGCAGAAGATACAAAATGGCCATTTGTCATGAAACGGCGTCAATTTCCTGTAATAATTAATTATGCCATGACAATTAATAAAAGTTAAGACAAATCATTAGATAAAGTTGGTTTATATCTTGAAGATTGATGCGTAGTCGGCCACGGGTGTAATAATTGCGACTACGACATTCGTCGTAAAACGTGTCAATTTGTTTTTATCCCGCTATAAATACTAATGTAGATATGGAAGCAGGGGTCGATCCCACAGGGAATAGAGAGTGTCGACTTAAACTCAACTTAGGTAATTTCTATTAAGAGTTAAGATAAAATTATGGGGGGTGTTTCCAGTGTTTAAAAGGATAACTTAAAGCTAAACTAACTAGATCAAATAAAAGGTAAGATAGAGCTGGGATATAGAGTGCTTTCCTTAAGTTGGGAGAAACGTAGGATGATAGTTGAATTCCTTTTGAGTCACCTAGATCAATCACTGATGTTTCTGTATTTTGAGATGTAATGATCAATATGGAATGGCTGTAATGAGTTTTGGCTTAACTCACTAAGTTCCTTAACTTTTAACTTCCAATTAGCTCGGATAGTCAAACTAACTCAATAAATTAAAACCATTTCAATTCGCTCAAATATGGTTTCATCAAAAGAGTTGATTCAAAACATGAAAAGACCATTCATAACATGAATAGCAATTAGCTTAAACTATCATGTCACATGCATATAAAATCATTGATTATATATGACAATTAGTTTGAATCATATTGTATCAATTTGCTACTAAATAAATCACTTAGCGCGACTTATATCTCTAACCTATGTAAATTAGGTGATCAATCCAATAAACATATGTTATGTAATAGTTCTAGCAGATTTCATGCAACATATTCATTAGTAGCATCTCTGGTTTTAGTCATAAACGCATCATCTCATGATCTAAGGTCATCAATGTTCATCAACGCATCCCTACTTATGATCTACTCGCGCGTATCAAACAAAGCATGGAATGAATCATAGCATCAAGAACAGACGTTCTATAGAGAATAAATAACTTAAAATGATGGTTTTACAGTGCAAATCACGTTCCAAACTGATTCCAAATCAATATAAAGGAATCGCGGATCAATCCTCCTTGAAAAGTTGATCAAAAACCCTCCAAGGCCTCTCCTCTTCGCGTCTCCACCTCCTCTGATCTCCCCTACTGTATCTTTGCTCAATATGATGATTACAACAACCCTAGAGTAGGTATTTATAAGCAAGGGTCAAGAACAGGTTGATCCGACGGCTAAAAAGTAATGTCCTGCATGTGGATGACAGTCACGGCCGCGACACAGCAAGTGTCACGCCCGCGACACACTAAAAATTCGAATTTTGCTAAGAATCACCTGTCGTGTCCGTGACGTATAGCCGTCGTGCCCGCGACATCTGTCAGCCTGCCTGCGACACTGCCTGTAGTGGCCGCGACAGGTGTGCTGATCACCTAAAATTATTACAAAAAATACTAAATGACGTCCAAAAATTTTAAAAACTTATACAACATATCAAAATTTGTTAATCTACCTTATCGATGTGAAACTTTGCCATATTAGCTCTCAAGGAACATGAAACGACGAAAATTATGAATTTCCAGCCTTGAAGCTCATGGCTTGCCATTCTTCTTCATGTTTCTTCATTTTTGTTCCAAACTTCGCGTCAATCTATCAAAAACGTAAAAATGCTGCAATACCAACATTCCAAGACGAAAAGATGCTAACAAAACAAATTAGACAGTACAAGAGGCATAAAACAAACATTTAAAATAAAAAAATGATGTGTGTTTTCATACACATCAAAGATCAAGTTTTTTTCTCATGGCCAATTATATGTCGCTTTATCTAGAGTAACATCCCCAGATGGATTAAAGATAAAAATTGAAAACTCAAATATGAAATATAATCATTATAAAAACATACTCCTTCCGTCATAAAATAATTATAACACTTTCACTTTTTATACTATTCAACACGTATTTTGAGGATCTTAGTTTTACATTTTAACGACGTTAGAAAATTATGTCACCGGCATCAGGTTGTAGTACATACATTAAATTATCATTAGTGCTTCATGATAATTTTTCAAAAAATGATGTTTGATCGTCCCGAAACGCGAGTCAAACTTTGCCTCTAGAAGTACGCACAGTAACCTATTACACTTATTTTGGGTCGGAGGGAGTAGTATATAAAGAAGTATTCGAAAATCTTCCAAAAAGATATGTTTAATTATTCAATTTTAAATTGAAAAAAAAAACAATTTATACTGTATTTTTCTCCTTTTGGCTTATATTATGATATATATCCTTTATGTTGTATATTCTTAACTTGCAGTTCACATCATGATTACATCTATTCGTCTTCTACTATCTTCACACCGTTAAGACACAATTGAAGGACGTGTCGTTAGTTTATGACGTGCACATGAAATTGGAAGTGGCGAGTTGAAGAGTTTGGATTGCATATTGCTTAATGTTGAGGTCAACGGGAAACTTTTCTTCGGTTTAAGTTTTTATCTTCCTATATATGTTTTATTAAATAGTCATATTTCAATTTGAAAAGGGCAATGCTATCTCCAAGTCAAACTTTGATATATCTAAGACACTCCTCTCACATTAATTTTTTAGACCAAAACACGTCTCTCTCACAATTAGCTTTGAATAAATAAAATTGTGCTTTGGATTTATCAATTCCCTTTGAAAATAATAAAGTCATTTTTCTAAATTGGAATGAAGCCATTCAAGCGTCAATGAAGCCTGTAGATGTAGACTTCTTTGAGGCTAAACTATATCTTCAAGATGTTTACCACATTAAGAACTTTTTTGTAGGATATGCAAGACGACAATTCAAAGTCGTTCCTCATGCAAGCGTATTACACTTTGCAACAACAACAACCTTTATCAAAGTCAGCAATGGCAGTGTAGCTATTCCATTTCACTAGTTCAATTCGTACCTTTCGACGAAATACCCGCACGACTCAATTACATTACTGAATTGACGGGTATAAGTTCTTTATTTTATTTATGAACTGAAATTTCGTCTTTTCATATTCTTGCCACAAATTATATTGTCTTTTCTATGCAGATGTATTAGGCCATTTGGTTAGTGTGAAAGATGTTGAAATGATACATATCCATGAACGTTAAACGCCAAAAACAGATATAGTCCTCGAAAATCTCAAGTAATACATCAATGCTATTGATATTTATGATTTCTACAGGAAAGAAAAACTAAGGTTTAGCTTATGGGACAGCATGGCCTACGCGCTTAACGAGGCAGTTATTGCGTCTACTTCAACGCTAGTTATCATTGTTTTTGTCGTCATGATGGTGAAAGAATACAAAGGTATGCAAATTTCTTCTAATTTACTTATGATATTTAAAATATTATACTAAAAATTTATCAAAATCTAACTATTTATTATTAATTTTAAAGGGGATATATATCTGTCAAGTTCAGCACAACTACCTTCATGAATTCAGTCATCTCTCAATTGATCGAATACAGAAAAATATAAAACAAAAATTCAAGAATAATTGTATTATATAAAAAGGAGTTTCATATGAATATTGTTTCATCTTGTAAGATATCTAATATATTTTATGATGAAAATTCGCAAAATAAATATTTTTTAAAATGATGGTTACATGAGTATTTTTATTTTTTCATAAAATTACTATAAGTACATCAACTTTATCTTCTCATTTCCTCTACAATATCTATTTGGAATCATAAAACCCATATTTTATCTTTATGTTTTTCAAACTAATATTGCCAATGTATGTAAACTTTTTATCACATCTCGTTCATATTTCATTCTTAATTCATTGAGAATGACAATAATGATAAAATGAAATGTTTCATGGTTATCTCCTTTATTCTGTAAATTGTTGTTCACTACTACATAATTTTGTTTTATATGTTATTATATTTTTAGTTTCAATGTACTATATTCCATTTTGCATTTATATTTATTATGTTAAATAAACTTGCTAATACTAACCACATGTAACGCCCCGACTTTCCTGCCCTTTTCATAGGAATACACGTGTCATTAATGTCGCTAAGGGCCATTGCCCCAGTCAAGCATACTCATCCTATCCTGGTTTAGGCATAAGAATAAAATAGAACCAACTTCACTAGAAGTCATTTACCTTTCCTCATACCATTCAATCTTATGATTCAGAATCTCTTTGAATACCTACGTGTGTTACGAGCTTGCATCCTTATGATCTATCATGTCTCACAACAATCTCTTTCTCCTATAAAAGGAAAAAAAAAAGAAAAAAGAAAAAAAAAAGTTATTGTGAGCTATAGGGGCTCAATAACGTGTCAGTCCTCTTCCTAGGGGACGCATGAGAGAAAACAAAGAAGAAAGGTGATCACTTAAATCATATATTTCAGTACACATGAATCAACACACCAGTCAAACGGAGTAAATTAAATGTATAGATCATCTACTCTAACATATTAGAATAAGCACATTATTCAGACAATACAGAATCACCAAGTAAGTATCGAACCAAATAACACCACCGCACCAAACATAATTCTCCCTCTCCAGCTCCGATCATTTATATGTTCATGCGCATCTCATCTCGTGAATGTCCCGAATATATTATTGGGAACATACTAAACTTAGAATGTACACACTTGTGACCTAGGCCAAGCTCTTTGTGTTGAACCTTGTGATGTTTTGATGATGTCAAACAGTAGAGCACTAATGATTTACAAGTTTGATGATGAGCAGGTGCAATGTACAAGCTTGGAGGAATCTGATGGTTACAAGATTGCAAATCAAGGAAGTAATCAAACTTCAAGCCAAAGATGACAACTCAAGGACAATACACCAAGACTACAAGATGGAGCTGCAGATCTGTCGAGTAGTGTAAAAGTGTGTTGTAAACAAATTGGTACTCTTGTCTATTAGTTGTAGTAATGAGCACACAAGATTTGAATTATCTTGAACACATTTCTGAAATGAACCTAACCTTGGCTCGAAACTGATTCTTGTCATAGCGACAGTCCTGTAACAGAATCCTGATTTTTTGGATAGTGGTTTAAAAGCGATTTTTTCTGTGGTTTAAATTGGATATTTATTTCAGAAAAGTATCTTTTAATCTGCAGAATGTTTTACATGAGGCAGGGTCAGGATTTTACGAAAATGATGTTTTCTCAACAAAATCCTATTTTTGTGGAATAGTACTAGGTTGTTTTTTGACCAGATCATCTTCTCGTTTAGCCACATTCTTCATGACTCCACCTCTCCACAAAATGGTGTTTTCACAATTTAGGAAGATGAAAAACATTATGAGAATTATCGATTCAAAAAGTACAAGAATTGCGAAAGGTTTTTTTCAAGGTGTTCTTGCAAAAACTAGATTCGGTGAATCAAGAGGTTCAATGTTTTAAACGTTAAAGATATACTCGAATCTAATGTGCTCAAAGCTATGTTGATAGACAAGGTATCACTTCGTATCATTGTTTGAGTCTGTTTTGTTTGTGTTTTACAACAATCACTTGTGGAGTGGATTGTTGCATAGAGAAACCTTGGCCTACGTTGGTATAGGCGACTAGAACATAGGAGGTGTTTGTATTGTAGTTATCCTTGTCTTAGGGTAGATTAGGTGAATGGGCTTGTAATAGGGTTTACAAGTTTTGGAGTCTTGCAGTAAAGTTTGTAAGCTAAAGGTGATAGATTATACTTAGGGATGCTATAGTACATTGTTGTGCCTCTACATTGGATGTAAATCACTGACTTAGTTGGGGACGAACCAGTATAAACTCTGTGTCTTTACGTTTCTACACTGATCAGTATTTTCATAAACAAGAACTGAACTGAATCATGACATGAATGATTTACGAGAACCAAGTCATTTGAATTACAATCAACTATTTAAGTAAAACTCGAAAGTTGGAAATACTCAATTCACCCCCCCTCCCTCTTGAGTCTTTTTGTGGCTGGGAATTAACACTTTGCTTTTATGTTTATTGCACGAGTCATGCAGTGGGGAGGCCAAACCTGATCTGAAGCCCTGGATCTCCTACAATGAGTATCCCATTAAATCAAAACTACCTCATCGGATCGTTGCATGAATACAAAGTGAATACTCATAGGTACTCCCCCCTGATCAGTCCTTTTCACAACTCAGCATATCTAGTCATAATGAAACTTCACCATCCAAGTCTCACAACCAACATATCAGTAGCCAGATAGGTAATCACATATTTATGGAATATAATTCAATCCATACACTTTTCAATATAAAACAGTACTCACGGTGCATAGCACACAACATGTAACAACACTCCACACCACTCTGATTTAATACAAGGCACACGACGATTGCAATCACTATTTTACGTCAGCCACATTTAGTGACTACGTCCAAAGATTCGAATGCATATTATTATACTCCAGGTATAAGAATATGCATCGTCAGATACGATAAATCTAAACATTATCTTCTTAACACCCCTTTCCATACACACGCTCGACTTTTCCTTTATGTGTCAACAAGCAGCGTCTCCAACTCCTATCACATAATAGGATACCTGTATTAAGACACACCCTTATGAATGTTTTTTCACGTATGGAGTTAAGCATATTTGTTCGTACTTCTTGAAAAACCATCATAGTAATGTTATGTAGTGGTGCCAAGCTTTGGGAAGAGTCTTTGATACTTATTTTGATAGTCCATGATGATGATTTTATGTATTTATCATCATTAGAAGTGTTCGTGTATATTTGGAGTTGTCACGGGCTGTTACCATGCTTCACGGCCCGTGAACAATGTAGAAACAAAAATAGTGTGTCGCTTTTCTTATTCATGGGCTGTCAACACCCTTCACGGGCAGTGACTAACAATTTTCAGAAATTGTTCAATATGACCTTTCGATTCGTTTAAATCTATAAGCTCTCGTATACAAATTTAAAAATTAATCCGTTAAATTTTGCATAAAGTGGACTCTATAATCTTTTCAGTGAATCAAAATTTCCATCGTATAAGTTACTTTTTTTTTTATGAATCAAATACTTTGACCTTCCTTCAGTAACCAGCTCATAACACTTTACAAACAACTTCAAATCCAGATTTATAAACTGCTCTGAAAATTACACTTCAATGCCTTTCCAATGATATAAGGCTAATCTTATAAATCCTACTATATAATTTCAGATCAAGTCACAAAGTCATCCCTATAACCAGCTTTTTACAGATTGATATATCCGCACATTTTGATTTATATCTTAAGATTCAAAACTTCGAATCATGATATATCCTAGACATGGGAAGATTCAATATACATTCAAATTCAAATTTATCCAGGAGTTTGTTATCACTACAAAAAAACTGTTAATTAGCGACGAAAAAACTTAGCGACAAACAAAATCCGTCTCCATTTTTAAATATTAGCGACGGATTCCGTCTCTAAATAATTTTCCAAAAAAAAAAAAGAAAAGGAAAACTATTTTAGCGACGGAAAAGTCAACATCCGTCGCTAGTTTAATATGAACATAGCAACGGATCCGTCGCTATAAGTATCATTCCAACACTTAGACAAAATAGCGACGGAATCCGTCTCTAAATTGCACATGGTTTTTGTTTTTATAATTGAAACCAAAAATTTTAGCGACGGATCCGTCGCTATATGTGTCATTTCAACACTTAGAAAAAAAATTAGCAAAAAAATTATGATACTTGGTTTATATTAGCGACGGAATCCGTCTCAAAATTTGCACATTTGAAGTTTTTTAACAAAGACAAAAAAAATAAACCTGTTTTTAGTTAAAAATTAATTATTAGAGACGGATTCCGTCTCTACAATTGGCGTTTGTGACGGATTCTGTCGCTAATATACTAATTTTTCAATACTAGCGACGGCTTCCGTCGCGAAATTTATTTTTCCTCCATTAAAATAACATTTTGTAATAGTTATATATACATACTCATCATATATGATGATGTATATAACATGCTTGAATTAAAATACATAAACTGATATAGGAAAAAAAAATATCGATTTAGAACATGTATTTTACTAAAATTATACTTGATTATATTGACTTACATGTTTAACATATACTATGTGAAAACTCATAAATGAAAAATCTTTCATGTATAAGAGATTAATGTAATATTACGATGAACTTGAAGCCAAAACCACATTTGAAGTAGTAATTAAGGGAAAAAAGGTGTGTAGGGTTAGGGTTTCTAGAAACGTGTGCAGGGCTAGGGTTCTAGGGTTCTGTTAAAATATTAGCGACGGATCGGTCGCGAATATCAATAATTACCTACGGATACGTCGCTAATATACATAAAATCTAATTCTTTGTTTTAGCAACAGATCCGTCGCTCATATTATGGTTAAGTTTATTAAAATAATTTTTAAAGTATATATTATACATAATGGAATATAGCGACGGATTCCGTCGTGGTGTATGTTATATATATTGTTTTCGACGGAATCCGTCGCTAGTGTCCTATTTTTCTCCACAAAAGGCTTCAGGATCTCGCTGTGCACAACACACTCATACTATACGCAGAGGAGAGAGAAATTCAGATTTTCTTTTTCGATTTCGCTGCTTGAGGGAAATTGAGATTGCTTCTCGTTGAGGGATCTGTTTGCTGAGGTTCGTGGTCTCCGCCTCCGTCCTACTGCGGCCTTTGGATTTGAGATTGCTTTGATTCGGGGTACAATGATATGTTTTGGTGTTGGGGTACAGTGATTTTGCAATGAGGTTGCTTGCTTGAGATTGTATCTGATCTTGTTTTGATTTGGGGTTTAGGGTTTCCAATCAGCACCGAACGCGAGGACGAAAGCTAGCTAGCACCGATCGCGAGGACGAAAGCACAACAAGCAAGACGCTGAGCATCCAGATCTGAGATGGTGAGCAGCATCCACATCTTGTTCAATTTGTTTGTATGCGCTTGCGAGTCTCCGAAATGTTTGAACTGTATATTGTTCAAACTTTGGTATGTCTATTAGAAAAAAAGCCTTCATCAAATTGAACCACGCTTGATCGTGCAATTGAACTTTAGCTGTTTAAGGTAGTTATTGGTTTCGATTCTAGACTCAAAAATCACTCAAAAATCAAATTGGTTTCGATTGGCATTATTAGATTGGATGGGCGATTTGATTTGAATTAGATCATATTCTCCAATAAAGCTTGAAATTTTCTTGATGGGTTTTTTCTTGATTACTTTGAGGAGCATATTTCTTTAATCAAGATAGGATCTTGAGAAGTAACTCGATGGAATTGATTGCTATGATGAAGCTCTTAATGCCAAATGATTGACGATGTTTTGAATAGCAAAGTTAAGAGTCAGTTTTTTTCATTCAGTGATTTTTACTTTTCAAAGAAACTGTGGAGATGTTCTGAATAGCAAATTTGCTTAATTGTTTGAAGAGTCAGATTTTTTCTTTCGTGTTGTGTGTGCTGAAATTTAGGTTTGGTTGTTTCTGCTATCACATTAGAGTATTAGGCTGAAGATTATATTCAATTGGGTGGAGCGTTGTATATACATTAGAATTCCTATGATGTCGTATCATTGCTATTCTAGAAGAACATCCGACATGGCTTCATACTTGCATGTGTTGATCAACTTTTGATCTTTTGCATTTTGATCTCATTTTCATGTGATTAACTTTTGATGTTTTGCAGTTTGACACTCCAAAACTTGTATGTAGTGTAATGACAAAATTTTCAAAAAATGTCAGACTTGTATGCTTATATTGACTGCAATGTTATTGTTGAATTCTGACTCCTGCTCTCGGCTTTGTCTTTTTTTTTTTATGCTTATTTCGATCCTCCTACAACTACGCTTTTGGTATCACAAATGTATTCTTGTTTTGGTGTTGTTGAGATGATTGGAATCCTAAGCAGAAACTGAGATATTGCCCGAAAAAGTTTTTTTTTTCCTAGCAAAGATATCGCTGGAACATTAATCCTGATCATGTGTTATAACTGATCCAACTCCAGCTCTAGGCTTTGATTGGTCGATCCGTTAAAGATAGTCCTAGATATATTTGTTTCATACTAGTATACCTCTCAATTTTAACCAATTCAAAGTTCTTCAGCAATATAGATATAGATGTGGTTTTGCATTATCCTGTTAGATATAGATGTGATCAATACATCCAAAGAGAGACCAAGAAGCATGTATTGCAGGCAACACCTTTTCCATAACTTTAGACAAAACATAATAGATGCTAATGAAATGAGGATCACTGAGTGGAATATGCATTAATCTTGTATGAATGGATGAATATTGGTGTATTTGATATGACAAGGAAGACCAAATGGGGTATTCAAGTGTGAATTTCCTGTATGAAAGATGAATATTGGTGTATTTGATAAGACAAGGAAGTTGAAATGTGGTATTCAAGTGTGAATTTCATGTTTGAAAGGATTGAGTATTCGTGTATTTGATTTGGATCTATATTCTTTCATGGGAAACAGTTCTGAAATGCATGATCTAGTATCTCTGCAATGGCGTGTTTGGGGTCTTTCGATCTTTGAATAAGAATGGAGTTGATTTTGGGTCTGAACATCTTCTTCTTGATGTAGGAGCACTGTGGCTCTGACTTTATCAATAAGGAATTCTGATCGATATGGAGTTATATCGATCTTGGATGTATGAACGGCTAAACGGTCCATACCTGAATGAGCGATTTGTCGAAGGGGTGAGAGATTTTGTCAAAATAGCGATTCAACAGGACGTGTCCATACCTAAACGGTCGTTTTGACGGTCGCTTGAGGTGTCCATGTACGACGTGTAAAAATGATAGATTCGAAACAGTACATGATTTGGACTATCACCTAGGGAGTAGGGGATTCACCAAAGATTATTACGTTTGGATCTATCACGGTGAACCATGGGGACAGAATCAGACGGTAGAAGTCGGTGGCCCCTCCCTCCAATGTGTTTCAACAACAGCACAACTATGACAATATGTTGGTTGATGCGTTCCCGTCAGAGTACTATGTGGAGACCGAGGCTGTGAACGAACATGAATGTGATGAGGGTCCGTCTTCGGAATTCAAACATTATTTTGACATGTTGAATGCCTCTCAGACTCCTCTGTATGACGGGTGTAAACTGTCTCTGTTGTCTGTTGCTTCACAACTTCTTACTCTGAAATGTGAATATAACCTTCCTCATAGAGCGGTGGATGAAATATGCAAATTGCTGAAGGATGTTTGCCCTCCAGGGAACATCATGAAGGAAGGTATGTATGACATAAAGGCACTGATGAAAGGGTTGCATCTTCAGGTGAATAAGATCCATTGCTGCCCCAACAGTTGTATGCTATTCTGGAAAGAATCTCTGGGATTAGAAAAATGCTCGACATGCAATGCTAACCGTTACAAGGACAAAGGGCGATCAAGGAAGCATTCGGCCGCGAGTGTCCTGCGGTATTTTTCTATAACTCCTAGATTACAACGACTGTATGCAAACAGTGGAACCAGCGAGGCTATGACTTGTCATGCTACATCACACAGATCAGATGGCATTATGGCACATCCTTCTGATAGTGAGGCTTGGAGACACTTGGATCGTACATTTCCATCATTCGCGATGGAGGCACGCAATGTTCGTCTGGGACTTTG
>JAOVYX010022196.1:0-14889 GCA_035668315.1 Drosera spatulata | reverse complement strand
CTGTGTCGCTTTTGAACTTCCTGCACTCGTTTTTCTTATGGCCTGGCTTGCCACAATAATAGCAAGTGAAGCCCTTCCGATTCTGGGACTTCGATCTCCCCCTGAACTTGCCGTATTACTGGAAAGTTCTTCCTTTGGCTCGTTGTTTTGCTCTCCCTTAAGGACCTTGCCTTGTGCTGTGTCACTTTTGAACTTACTGCACTCGTTTTTCTTATGGCCTAGCTTGCCACAATAATAGCAAGTGAAGCCCTTCCGATTCTAGGACTTCGATCTCCCCCTGAACTTGCCGTCTTACTGGAAAGTTCTTCCTTTGTTCCGTCTGCGATGCTCCATCACATGAGTGTATGATGAGTTGGACGGGCTGAGCTCCTTCTTCCTGGTTTCCTCGTTCAACATACTGTCTTTCACGATATTCATCGTGAGCTTCCGTTCAGGAGCGGAGTTACTCAGTGACACCACCAGTGTCTCCCACCTATCAGGTAAGGAACTTAATAATAATAGTGCTTCCATCTCATCATCAAACTTTAAATCCATACCTGTCAATTGATTGACAATACCTTGAAAATCATTCAGGTGCTCTGCTACACTGCGGCGGTCTCTAAACTGCAATTTCACTAGCTTCCGCTTCATAGAAGCTTTATTCATCGCAGTCTTCCTCTGATACATTGCCTCGAGCTTTTCCCATAGGACAAAAACATCGACGTCGTTGGCCACGTGTTGGAAGACACTTTGGTCAATATATTGTCTGATCACACCAACAGCTTTACATTGTAGTAACGTCCAAGCTTTCTCCTCTTTATCAGCGGGCTTCGTCTTGGTTACGATCGGTTCGTACAAATCCTTACAATAAAGGATATTCTTCATTCTGGGCTTCTACATCGAATAGTTCGATGAGGTCAGTCGGATCATGCCACCCACGTTGACTCCGTCTTTCATTTTAATTTGCGCAATAGTTGGATCGCTCTCCAATTAAATTAACCAGAGCTCTAATACTAGTCTGTTGGGAAAAGTCGGTGTGAGGTGCAGCGAAAATTATCCAGCACTTTTCTCTCGTCGCGCAATATAAATGGGATAAATAAATAGCCCAAAAATAAATAGAATCGACACCAAAATTTTACGTGGAAAATAAAAGCCACGGGACCGTTGTGGTATCAAAATATCCACTAAAGAGGGATTACAAATATTGTCCCTAAACTGTGCTAGGGGATTACAATCATCAGCATAACTCTCACTAATTTTTTTTCTTTAACGTAATAAAATTATATCCGTAGAGGATATCCCTCAATATCCAAAACTGGGTATTTTTTTTTAACTTTTCTGATGCTGTTTTTGTATTTGATGTGTTATATAAATTTTCTGACTCCCAACCCCTTTTATAGATAAGGATTTCACCGTCTTTTTTTTTTTTTTTTTTTGCCGTCTTGATGTGTGACGATCATGCATGACGATCATTAGTGACACAGAGATGAATGTAAAGTATATTGTCTTCCTTTTGTTAGTGTACAGTGGGAGCTTTTCTTTTCTTTTTCTTTTATATTTAAATTATGTGGGTTCCACGGAGGGAACCCACTGGAGGAAAATAAAAAACAACCGCATTGAATACCCACTAGCACAAGGTGGACGGTTTCATCATCTGTGCCTTCAACTCTTGCTTCATTTTGCATTGATTATGGCACCTGTCTACTTGTGTGCTTGGACTTTGGAGTATGGACTCATACTGTAGAAAGCACGAGCAACTGGACTGCATCTTGCCAATGGTAAGAGCAGCTGTACATTGGATTTCATAGGAATTTGCTATCATCTAGTGATTTAAGTTTTGGATATTCATGCAGTTTGGTGTACTTTGTGTGGAGTTTACTTTTCCTGCAATATTGCTGCTGTTGGAGGCTTGGAGCACATTCGCTGCAAGTGTTCGACTGAGAGTACTCACACCGTGCATGAATCATTTCAGGTCCACCATTTTGGGTTTTTACTTCAGTTGCAAGGCATGTTATAAGGAAAGTTTTCCCAGGTAGCCGTATTCATTACACTTCATGCACCTATCTATTTTTAAATTAATATGCTGTCAATTTTTATTCTCATTTTTGTTATGAATTATCCTTTGCATCGAGTTTAACAGAATTCGATATCATCTTGTGTCTGTTGGATTATGTGTTTATGTATTTACTTCATTTTGAGTTAATTAATTATCTTGGGAAATTTGTGTCATTCAGCTCATGAGTTGTAAGCTTGTCAGCTCTTCCATCTCTTTTGTAGGTTGGACCTGCGTTTTTCTTAACCTTAGAAACTAGGGAATGTGTTGATGCATGCACTCGTGCAAAATTATTACAATGGCGATGAATGAACGGAGTGGCCTTATTATTCGCAAAATCCATGCCCACCTCGAGGGGTCTTAAATTTTTTGTCTTAACCTTAAGGTTTCTCTATTCTCGTTTTGGTTGCCAAACAATACTGCATTCATGGAAGGCTAGGTGAAAACTTTTGAGTTCTTATTATGTTGCTCTCGATATCATATTCATTCTGTTTTAATAGTGTATGAAACGTATGAGTTGGTGCCTTGCATCTTTAGTCAATGACTCTAACATATGCTTTTGCAGTGAGGATAACGTGACAGCTTCCTTAATAAACTGGGAACGAGTTGCCGGGCATTGGAGGATGTCTTCGACAGAGTTAGTATCAGGCAAAAACAGACTGCAATTACAATCAATTACTGATTTTCTATATCCTGCTTTGTATTGCTTCTGAACTACTGAACCATTCCAATTTTTTGAATTCAAAATGTTGCACACATGTTAGTTGCAGATTAGTATTTAATTAAAGCTCTTTCTGTGGCCAACGCAGTTTCAAAAATAACTCTAGCTCATTACCAACTCATACCTTGTGTTGAAAGCAATAAATACAGAATAACAAATAAAGTTTATCCAACGATCAATTTTTCAAAATACAATGTTGATCACAATTTTAGTATAGTTCTTATTTGATGTGGTTAGATCAAGTCCAATGCTAAGTCAAAAAATAGCAATGACAAACTCAAAAAATAGAGATGAATAATGTAATTTTGTTATATTTTGACAAGTCTGTTCCAATGTGTCATGCTAGAATTTAATAAATAAAGAAACAAATTAAGAAGAGGGAATGAAATTGGTGAGAGAAATGGATAGAGTTGTGGAATTAATGATAATATCAAGAAAAAATCATTTATATTACCAAATTTGATATAAAAGTTGACAATTTGCTAAGAATGATCACTAACATATTAAATTTAGCACATCATCGGAGTTGATTTTTTTCACCTGACATGGTAAATTTGGCTTTACCAAGTCATTTTGACGTGTCATTGGTCTTGCTCTTAGCTCACTAATCATGTTCTTCCGTACATGAGGTTAAAATCTAATTTTTCTATGAAGTTTAGTGGCTTAGGAGATTGAAACATCCGATTAATCTCTTACGTTTATTGCTTATAAAAAAAAATCTCTTACGTTTATTTTTTAGGACACATGTGGAGAGAAACAGAGCCAAGGCAAAAGCGAGGGAACATTGGGACAGCGACAGTTGGTCCATTCATTTACTTTGAGGGAAGGATGGGTGGCCGGTGCAGCAGGCTGCAGCTAGCTAGCTAGCAAGCTCACCTTTATTTATATAAGGTCCCTCGCTGTATCGAAAATGACATTCTCCTTTGGATACTTGTCACATGATTGATATGCCTTCTTATGTTAAACCGATAAATTGAAAAACTGTTAGAGGATATATATGAGACGTGATTTCGCGATCTCAGAGAAAGAAACAATGTTGAATGGATGCATGGTCAGTTAATAATTCATTAACTCAGACTTCTGTACTTAACTTTGTTTTTCTAAAATCAATTTATGATCATGTTGACCATGTTTTGTTCTTGATTTTTGTCTTTTCGTTTCTGAAGACATCACCACCTTTTGTGTATAATTGTTTTTGTTCTTCTGTAGAGCTAATTATTTTTCATGTACATGGTCATTTTTCTTTACTGACCATGCCTTTCTATTCCTGGTTTGGTGCATGAAAAATGATCTTTGTATTCAGGTACTCATTTAAGTAGTTGTGTATGGAACTGCTTTTTAGGGAAAAAAATAAGGATAAACATATGGATGTGGCAATAAGATAGTATTTTTATTTGAGAGTTAATCATCTCATGTCGTGTACTTTCCACATTTAATTTTCAACAAAATGTTGAAAACAACAGCACCATGTCCCTCTTTCTCCATTCTTCTCTACTATCTTAGTTGAAGTGTGTTTTTCAAACTCTGTTTTTTATAAGCTTGTCTTGTAGGTGTTATGTGTTGAATATTATTTTCTCATAACACGCTGTAGTTTTCTTCTTTGCTGTAAGCCTGCAAGCCTAAAAAAATGGGATCACCTTTTTTGGTTCTTTAATGTCTTTGAACTACGCATTAATCAGTGGTTTCAAGAAACTCCAAGACACTATTCTCTCTAACTTCTTCCACACTCTATACTCTTTCCGTCCTAAATTAATTACATCACAAATGCACGTAGATAAAAAAAAAAAGAGTTACGAATCGTCCTTAAAACGATCAAATAATATTTTTTTTCAAATTTATCGTGAAACATAAAAAATAATTCAACTTAACAATTATAACTTTAGATCAACAAAATTTTTAAAATATATCATTCAATATCAAAAAACAAAACATCCAAATACGTAATAAATAATATGATTGCTGCCTAATATTTCAAACTTTTTAGAATGGAGGGAATAATAAAAGAATGACTTAGCGCTTTATCTACTTTGGCCCTCATGGTTATAATAAGTTTAAATCTTGACGCTATTTCCATGTTAAGGTATATCTCTGTTTGATTTCTGATCTCCACCCCTGTTTGTCTAACCCCACCATAGCCGTGTGGCTCTACGCGTTTGCAAGGTTCATTGTCAAAAGATGGATGCATAATTTATGTGAAAGAAGTGGCAAAGAAAGCCTAGTCTACAGTTCGTAAAGTCTGCAATTCAACCTTAAAAAGGAAGGTGGAACTACACAACACTCTCATTTCAAAAGCATGTAAGTTCTTCTCTTTCTTCTCTTTCCTTTCCTTTTCCTATCTCTTCCTCATATTTTCTTTTCAATGGAGTCAGTGTCAGCGAATGTATGACTGCGAAGCCCATATCAGATTTATGCTGCTGTTGCTGCTTCTAATGCTCTCTTGTGAGTTCTATCGCTTGCTCTTTGTGTATCTTGCTATGTGTGATCTTTTCCTGCTTTATCTTCTCTAATTTTCAATTTAACTTACCCAGCGACAAAGATTCCCGCTTGCAACGGTGTTCGGTAGTTATAGGAAGTTTTATTTTGCAAATCAAGAGATTGTTCTCTGATGGCTCATTAAAATTTGACGAGTACAGTGATGTTGCTTGTGGTTTCTGGATATTGTTGTTCTCTTGCTTGAATGTTTCTGCTTCAAGTACCTGATGCATTTGTTCTCTTTGTTTTTCTTTTCTTTATTGTGAGAGTGTGTTGAATTAGACTAATGAGTCATTTACTTTTACTAAAGCGTCCATAATGTTGATAGTGAAATGGGTATGCAAAAAAGTGTATATTATATGGTTGTAACTCAACCTGATTTCTGATAGTACTAGAGAAGATAGGCCTAATTTTTAACAGCAAGCTGTTGGTTGACTAGCTTAAGCTTTCTACCTAACCATGAAGATGTACTGCTTCTCATTCCGCAAGATCTCTGTTTCTTGGTGCTTCTATGTTCAATGCATCTATCTGCCCTGTTGCTGAATTATACTAGTGCATTTTTATGGTAGGACAAAAGGTAGGAAATTATTGGGGCTGTTTCTGATCCTGAGAACAATGTGGAAACTCTAGTTGGGTAAAATTTGAGTGCCATTTTGCCTTCTTTTATTACTATATCCCCTGTTACAATTTTTTTTTAATTTTTTTTTATTGATTGTACTTGGTAAGTTGGTGAAGCTCAATATCCCCCTGGAGTACTATTATTTCCTTTATGAGTACTATTAGTCGGTTAGACACCTAGACTCCTGTCTAGCATCTCGGTATTCGATAAGAGGAGGCTTGGTGAAAACAGTCGTAAATCTCGGTATCAGCAGGAGTGTTTGACACCGGGTTCGATTTGATTGTGCTTAATGTGTTAGAGGTAACTGATTTTGGATAAGGGGCTTTGCCAATATGTCAGCTTGTTTTTTCAAACAGTGGAAATGCTTCATCTCAGAATTATTTGCCTGAAATTTGTTTATGATGCTGAACTGTTCTACCTATTTTTTCTAGGCCTTAAATGATTTAGCTGCTTATAGCTTTGCTTACTCCGGCGGTATTGTCATAAGTAGGCCAAGAAGAAACTTCTCATTGCTGGTTGAATAATGGATGTTCAGGGGCCTTTCATTAAAGTGCATGTGGGCTATTACGATCCTGGGTCAATCTACTCTGATCTTGATGACTCTTGGTAGAGAAGTATAAACATTGTTGCAAACTTGCAGTTGATGTTATCCCTTCCACAGTAGGGTGAAAAGCTCATGACACCGGCTTTTTCTTCCCAAATACGAAGAAAACCGCATTCACAGAATAACTGTCTTTTTTGCTGAAGTGAAGTATCAGTAGCCAGTTAGCCACTGTTGGATCCAATACTTTGAAGCTTGAAAGAGCAGGGTTGCTGGGAAGCCGTCTGAAGGAACATTGTAGTTCCTGTATGGAGCCACCGTCGACGACAACTGGGTCGTCAAAACGGGCTCGAGCTCCTAGTACTGGAGGAAGCCAGGTGACGTCGTGCTTGGTTGATGGATGCAATGCGGAACTCAGTGAGTGCAGGGACTATTACCGACGCCATAAAGTTTGTGAGGTTCACTCGAAGAGTCCCAAGGTTACAATCAGGGGTCAGCCACAGCGCTTCTGTCAGCAGTGCAGCAGGTTTGTGGTTGAATATTGGTAGTGTATTTGTAACATTCTGGTGTCTATTTCATAGTAAGAAACCAAAAGCTCAATATGATAGTAGTAATCTCGGGAATATTATTTGTTTATTAAGTTGTCAACACTTAATTAAGTGGTCATCACTTTCTTAGTTTTATCATGTACCACAATTAACCATTTGAAAAAGGTTTTACTGGCTTGACGCCTTGATGAACTAAAATCTGTTGACTTTTTTATGACGAGATTCTGTTCCATCATCGACACTTCATTTTCAGGTTCCACTCGTTAGGTGAGTTTGATGAGGGGAAACGAAGCTGTCGGAAACGTCTTGAGGGCCACAATCGACGAAGAAGGCACGCACAGCCAGAATCTTTTCCCATGAACCCTGACGCTTTTCTTTCTGCTGGCCGAGGTTTGAGACTTTCGCTTGTTAATATCAGTACATTTGTTCGCAGATTTCATGTTCCTAGAGAATCGCTTCCAACATTGATTCATGGAAACTACGGACTCTGTCTTGCACCCTATCCTTGAACTAGACTGGATAGAAAGTGAAAAATGTAGAAGTCAACCTTGCTATGTTAATATGGTTAGTATCAGAAAAGATAATTCTACCCTGTGAAACATCTTTAAATTTCTGTCCGAAGCTCACTTGAAAATTTCATCATTAGCCTCATGTTGCCGTATACTATGTTTAAACTGCGGACTTGGGGTTCACTTTTTCTTGCATTTTCCGGTGCTCGTCCAGTTTCCAGTAATTTTCTTTTCTAACTCATGCATGCAGGCAGCAGAATTCTGGCTTTCAATAGTTGTTCGGCAATGATCCCTTCCTCCTCGGCAGTCAGCTCAACATGGTCTGAAACCATAAACTTCGATATGATTCCATCCATCCGTGGCTCGAGCTGTGCACCATCAGCCACGGCGGCTTATTCTCACCTTTACACTGGCAGACAATTTCCTTTCCTCCAAGGATCCATTTCCTCTCATGGATCTTCCTCTTCTGCGCATCATTCTCTCCATGACGATGGCTCTATGAATATTTCTACCACCACAAGCAGCAACAGCAACGCTAACACTTACCACAAAATCTTTAGCAATGGGCCGAGCCAAGTGATAACTGATTCCGATCGTGCTCTCTCTCTTCTGTCATCATCTTCTGCTGCTGCTGCTGTTAACGATGATGATGTATGTGACATTGGCTTCGGCAATGTGACGCACCCTCTCAATCACCCTAGTAGCTCTGCTTTTCCTTCCCAGAGTAATAACATGGTTCATTTCCACATGTCTCATGGATTAGACGATAATGAAGGTGTGTTCTTGGTCCATCGCCCGAATGTTTTCCGTTCTAGTAGTAGTCATGACGGATCTTCTGATTGCGGACCTCATCAAACTCTTTCCTTTTCTTGGGAGTGACAAGTATTAGTATTTTTAGTACATTTGTTAGTTGTGGTTCTCTTGTAGGCTGGATTAGAATTAGTATGTTTCCGGGCTTTTGCGCATCTACTAGCCTGCTTTTGGGTACTCGTTGTTTCTTGATTCAGAAATTGTGATTATCTAGTAGCTAGTGCTCTCATATCATCATGTATTGATTGCTAAATTCATTTGTATGGTTTGTCATTGTAATCTAACTACGTTGTGTTCATGAAGTGTTTGTTTTATAACAATGAACATTTCTGTCGATTCGATTATTGTCAAACGATGAAACTGACACTCTTTGGGTTGGAAATGAGGAGGGATCGCACGTCAATTTTAAAAACGAAGTTGATCATTTCAAGATACATACAGTAATTTAGATGCATACAGGCCAGGTAGGATTGCAGTCTAAGTCATGCGGGTCCCACATCCACTTGACTTCTACGCTTTTACATTTTGGAGAAAACGACTCACGAACTCTCCTTGACCATAAACTCTCCATCTTCAACAATGCCCACACTCGTGTAATGATACGCAACGTAATTGAACAAACAACATCGCATGTATCGAAAGTTCAGAAATTATATACCTTCATGCGATGGAGATAAGAGAACAATGAAATACTAGCAATTGATAAAAAGATGAAAATCAAAATACGTGGAATATTAAATAACGTTCTTTTCAAAATATGATATTTCCTTTGTTCTATTTTAATTATAATCGTTTGATTCGACACGTAATTTTATGTATGTGTTGAATTTTTATGAAATTTAATAAAGAAAACGTATTTTTTTAGTGATAATTGATATTTAAAAAAAGAATGAGAGAGAAGAGGGAAAGAGATGGTGGGATAATTTGATTATATTAATATAAATTAATTATCAAATTAAAAAATTAAAAATGTCTTAAATGAAATAGAACTGATAAAAAAAATATTGTAAATAAATTAGGATGGAGAGAATATTATATTTTTTAGGAGCAGAAAAAATACTTCTTATATCTAATAACAACATTGCATCATCACTGTATTATCCAACATGTATTTTAAGGAGTTTCATTATTCGTGTTAACGACATAAAAAAAATATCACTGATATTAAATTAAAATATATAAATTAAATAATTATTAATATTTTATAATTTTTTTACGTAAACGATATTTAATAATCTCACGGATATTTTATAACATAAATAATTTTATTATTTATATTATTTAAAGGGTAACGAGTATTCATGGTAAGAAAAAGGAACTAGATAAAGATAACTGCAGCACGGACATTTCGAAACACAAAATCCACGTTAGCATTACTGTGTTTTGGATAACTCCTCCACGCAAACACAAATCAACGCTACAAAACTCGGTCTCAAATTTCCCCCATTTCTCTTCCCTTTTTCTTCTCCGACCCGAAATCACACCATCTCCGATCAATCGCTCAAAAATTTCCTCGCACGATGATACCGACTGAAGATCAATCCAGGGTTTTCCACGACCTCTCACGAACCCTAATCACGATCCTTCGGTCTCCCTCTCCCTCATCATCACCGTCCCTTCCTTACGATGACGTGGCGGTTTCTGTGCCGTCGATGAAGCCGGCGGGGCTGGCGTCGCTGATGCTGGGGATATCGATGGGGATGATGGTGTGCGGGTCGGTGACGTTCGTGATAGGGTTCATGTTGATGCCTTGGGTTTTGGGGTTGATGATGCTGGTGGTGTTGGTTGGGGTTGTCAGTGGGGTTTCGGTGGTGGGCCGGTGGGTCGTGGAGTCCTGTTGGGAGTCGTGTACGAACAGAAAGGAGTATGCTAGAGGTTCGTGATTTCGATGTTTGATTCGTGTGATAATGGTTTCTTACACATGTGATCGAGAGATATTTTGGTGTGTTTGTGATGGTGATGCTTAGGATTATTGTGGTTGGTGAATTTGTGTTATACTCTGTAGGTGTTTCTGTATTCTGTTGCAGCGATTCTGTGATGTTGGCCATTGATTATAATGACTTATGAGTGTATTTCATAGTGTGAACTTCGTGGGGTTCATATCGTGAATTTGTGACAAAGACTGAATATAATGAATTGGATGATCTTGTTGGACATACCTTGGCTTCCCCTGGATTCTGTTTTTCTAAACAGAAATGCGCGAAAACATCTTCGCAGTTGGTCATTGTGCTATCAATGTTTTACCTAATCATGCGGTCAGCTGTTGAGATTTGGATGTTGTTCAGTTGTCCTGATTGCTGAACTATTAGCATGTTTTTGCTCTTCTTTTTTCACTATTTAGTTAATAAAGGCGTCTACTGCCTCCCCTGTTCTTTCTCCTGGTTGGCAGTGATGGTCATGCTGTTAGTTGAGGTAGCATTAGTGGTTCTTCGAGGATGAACTAGGCCTATAATTGTGTGTTGGGCAAACATAGATTCGTATCTTCTTGATAAAAATATTTACAGATTACGAATCACCCATTAAACTTTGGGAATCTAGAACCACTGAACCATGAGTGTATCTATATGGTTATTTGTTCCACTTCTTAGTAGGGTTCAGGAACTATCTCTGAATCGGGGGTTATTTCGTGGGATATTTGATGGCTTCTGTTTTTTAAACATCTAGTAAGCTAGCATTGCACTTGCTTTTGTCTACCATGCATGTGTCTGTTTATAATAATAGGTATTGAGTCATGTTAATCAAAAGGCGAAGGGGAGATCCACAGATTATTGCTCTTATAGAACTGGATTCTGCTGTGTGCTCCTTTTCCATCTTTGCCGAGCTGCTCTATTGCTCCTGTTACATGGGAACTTTCTTATATTAGCTAAATAGTTGGTGTCGTGATTGCTGCTCTGTGGTTCCCGGTTTGTTTTCCTTTCTATCTTTTTTTTTTTTTTTTTTTTTTTGAAAGGCTTTTCCTTTCTATCTTGATTTCGTCCAATACTAGCTAAAAAGGTATTGATAATAATATGTTTGCTTTAATATTTCCCTAAGAAATTCCCATTGTGCATGTTCAACAGTTGAGAATTGCCTTCCATGCTCTTAAATCTTTTCCCGTAGGTTTTACTTCTATGCTTGATAGTTACATGTACTGATTTCGGGCAAACATTGGTTTGATTTCTTCCTTTGATTGAATATTCTTGCTTTAATAGCAGAAGTAAGAACTGTTGACTAATGCTGGAGTTCGTGCTGCAGTGTGGAAGGATACGTAAAGATGAAAGTTTCCTGGGAACCACAATGCCTACTCCATCAATGGACTCGTGATCCTGACCTTGACTTGCCTACTATTGTCTTGCAACTATTGATCCTAAAGGCGATTTTTCTGCTATTGTCGATTAAACTTGTGGCCGAATCTACAATCATCAAGCTTTTGGAAACACTGGGTGCCTGATGCACAGAATGTTAAAATAGAAATAGCATCGTGAATGCTAGTGTTTTCATCAAGTAGGATGTATGGATGATCTGCTCGCTGTTTCTGAAGAAAATCATCTACTACCTGGATTATGCCTGCTCTCACGTCCTTGGCTTTGCCTTTCGTGAAGTACATGTAAATATATAACGATGTTGTGTGTAAGGTTATGGCCTCGAGGTATGTTTGTAAGGTATGTTTTTGCCACAAGCTGGCTCATGTGAAATGTGAATTGTGTGAATGATAGCTTCTCCCTTTTTCCTCTGATGATTGAGAACCATCTCCTACAGAGATACACATACTACTGTTTATAATGCTTCTTGCAGTGCGAACACAATCTTGGAGTCCATATCTTGATGTTGTTTGTAAACCAAATTCACATTGACAAGAACCACTCGAGGAAAAGTTACAAGATTGAGTGATTATCAGCGAGTGGAGCTGAACACCAGAGCCTGAGAAATATGCCTTGGCTCACCTATTATTTTGATGATATGCTGGTTGACCACCTGAGAAATATGCCATGCTTCACCTGTGAACTCGATCCGATAGTGGTAGTTAAGTCGATGTGAATGTGCCGTGTCGCGTTCCGGATCATTTTCAGATTGTGGTCGAGGCCGGTGGATTCATCCGTGTACGAGGCGAGGCGATAATGATCGTTTTTAATCGTCCATGTTGTGCCTAATCTGTAGTCTGTACCTTAGCTTGAAGCTACAGGATAATGTAAACATCACTACACACGCGATCAGGCCCCCTATAACAAACCTGTTACTTGTCTTGTGGGTAGAAATGAAAGAAAATGGAGCTCGAAAATGACATTACACCAGAAAGAGTGAAACTTATAGAAACTCCCTGAAAATGGGACCAAAATCAAGTGGGAAAAATTACCCAGTTGTTGTAAAACAGTGTTCGTAGATTTAATCGATTTATCGATATATTCGATGGATTTTGGACAATAAACATTAGAATTAATTAAATGATTAAATTATTTTAAAGAGGGAATATAGAGAGAGAAAGAGAGATCTTCTTCTCTTAGAATATGTACATACCACCTTACAAATGAGCTCGTTTTATAGGACTCAAGATAATTAACACCTAATTTTCTCATCTAATTAAGGTGATTAGATCAAATAATAGCTAATTAGATAAGTTCCTTTAATAGCCTCCAAAGTAGGTTAGATCTAAAAAAAAATATTTAAAAATAGATACATCATTTTTAAAGGATAATTATAATTGAATAATTATAACACGTCGTCTCATTTATTGTGTAATACCCGAGAAATTTGAAAGTTTTGAGATGAATATATAACGTTACACTTTTTAAATAAATCGTGCTTAAAGGTTATATATTTAAATCTAAGAAAATATTTGATTAATTAAATCAAATATGATGATGGAATATCTGGGATGGTTATTTGAACACGCAAATAAACGTTACGAACGAATAACGTTACGTTGTTATAACGTTATAAACAATGCGTGCAAGGATTATCGATTTAATCCCAAAAAATAATGGATTATGATCCGGGAGGTCATATTTTCATACACGGAATAAATCTATCGATGTAAATAGATTTTTTGTGATTTAATAATACAAAATTTGGGTGAACAATGGACTGAACGAGACGTTTCGTGGGACGAAACGTAGGATAAGCACCCACCTTACTGAACTCACCTTTTCCCTCCACTTTCACTCTCACTTTCCTCCTTTCTTCCACTCAAACCACCGCACCACCTCTCCCACTTTCTTCCCATCACTCACGCCTTCCTCCTCTCTGCCACCATTGCCAATGCCGCCATCGTCTTCGCTATCAACCTCACGAACATCATCATCAAGGCACCATCATCATCATCAACATCAATCATCAACACCATTATCATCATTCCATCATCGCCACCATCTTCACGATCATCAAGACGAAAGCAGCAGCAGGCCGGAAGAGAAATCCACATCGACAGGTCGTCCAGAGATCATCAAAGGATACGTTTGTGCGATCGTGTGCATAAGAAAATCAAACACGTTCGAGGTAACCTCACTCGTCCGATACACCTCTTTTAATCATTCACATGATTCAAACACGTCCGTGCATATTTTGGGATGTGTATATGCTGTGTTTGATGTGTATATAATGATTTGGATGCTTAAAAACGCGAATTGGGCGTTCCGTAGACGAGCAGAGAGGTTCCCTGCAGGTTTTGGCCGGAGCGATGAGGGGAAAATCTGGGAATTTTCTGCACAGTGTCGTCGCGCCCGCAACACTCCTGTGTCGCGCCCGCGATAGGTGTCGGGCCCACGACCATCCTGGGTCGTGGCCGCGACGAGGGAAAACTCAGTTACGCCCAAACAGTACCGTCGCGGCCGCGATACGCCCGGTCGCGCCCGCGATACGTCCGGTCACGCCCGCGACGGCCTTTTGGCTAGGAAAAAAGCGTTTTTTGATCCCCGAAACTTAAGTTTAAATGCGTATTTGAGATATATAACATGTACGCATGGAAATACATCGTTAAACGTGCATAAACAATCACGTTTGACATGTGTTGGGGTATCTGGGGTTGAAATGAACTAGAATGTATCCTTATAATGTATATACCCTCAGGGAAAATAAATGAAAGCGACCGCTGAATGATTAATAAAAAGGAAACGGGGGATGTGGAGCATAGTTACATAATCCGTGTGAACTAATGAAAAGCAAACAGATAAGAAATATCGCCTCCTTGAACTGATAAGGATGGCATTGACATCCCTTGTGGATCATTGGTCGTTTTCTTGAAATTGTTGAGAAGGTCGAATATGGTGTCCCTTCTTCGATCCATTGCGATCATTTGTATCTTTGAAAAGCCTTGGTGGCTTGGGTTTGAGTCATTGCACTCCTGTATTATCATATGAGTCAACATCACGGATGAAAATTAGCTAGGGAGCGATGGACGTTCCCCATCCTCTTTGCATGCATGCAACGGCTTCTACGCCGTTATGGCGGGGCCACGGGTTGCTCTCTATAGGGAGGCCCAAACTATCTCAATGCAGACAAACGTTACCTTATTGAATGCGCACAAGAGGTGCAAGGCGATGCACAGGATAGACAGGTGCGAAAATAAAATCTATTGGGTAACCCGACTGACGATTGACACTTTATCTTATCTCTATACTCCGAGTCAGTCATATCCTTGGAGTTGTCGCTGCTTTTGAGTCGA
>JAOVYX010022195.1:0-14892 GCA_035668315.1 Drosera spatulata | reverse complement strand
TAATGGATCGAAGAAGGGACACCATGTTCGACCTTCTCAACAAATTCAAGAAAACGACCAATGATCCACAAGGGATGCCAATGTCGTCCTTATCAGTTCAAGGAGGCGATATTTCTTATTTGTTTGCTTTTCATTAGTTCACACAGATAGTGTAACTACGCTCCACATCCCCCGTTCTCTTTTTATTAATCATTTAACGGTCGCTTTCATTTATTTTTTTGAGGGTATATACATTATAAGGGTACATTCTAGTTCATTTTAACCCCAGATACCCCAACACATGTCAAACGTGATTGTTTATGCACGTTTAATGATTTATTTCTATGCGTAGATGTTTTTGGATGTGCTATATATGTTCTTATTGCACCACCACAATGTATTAAGATAGATCCATAGAGAAGACTTGAAATTCATGTGAGTTTTGATACGTCTTCAATTGTAAGATATCTTGAACCTCTTACTGGAAATCTTTTTATAGTACGTTTTGCAGATTGTCATTTTGATGAAACTTTATTTCCTACTTTACGTAAAAATAATATTTTATCTAAACAAAAGTCAGAATTTATTTGGGAGTCAATGGGGTTGTATGGATTAGATATGCGTACAAATCAATGTGAAAATGAGATAAAAAGAATTATTCACTTACAATATATTATAAATCAAATACCTGATGTATTTAATAATGTAAGTAAAGTTATGAAGTCGCATATACCTACAGTAAATGCGCCATCAAGAAAGACATACCTCAGGAAAAAGATGTTAGTAGAGTCCTTGATAAGGCTCATATTCTTGATGATGAACCATGCTTGAAGCGTGGAAGTCCACCTGGTGCGAAAAACACTATACCACGAAAAAGAAAAAATGATAAAAATATTATCTTGAATGTCCCAGAAGAGACAGAAATCTCACAGTAGGAATTATCCTCTGAAGAGGATAATGTCATTGATGAGATTGCACAGCCTGAAAATCAAGAGATTTCGATCAATTATATGCATACAAATCAAGTATGTGATCGAGAAGATGTCATTGTTAATGACATATTTGCATATGCTATTGCATCAGAAATTGATATGTCCCCTGAACCCAGAAGTGTTAAAAAATATAAACAAAGGGAGGATTGGTCAAAATGGAAAAATACAATCCAGACAGAATTATAATCTTTATTTAAAAGAAAAGTGTTTGGATATGTAATTCCAACACCAAATGGCATCATCCTTGTTGAAAACAAATGGGTTTTTGTAAGAAAACGAAATGAAAAGAATGAGATTGTGAGATATAAGGTTAGATTAGTAATCCATGGATTTTCACAAATACCTGGTACAGATTATGAGGAAACATATTCTCCAGTAATGGATGGAATTACTTTTTGTTTCCTCATTGGTTTGATAACCATGGAAAAGCTTGAAACCAGACTCATGGATGTTGTGACGACATATTTATACGGATCTCTTGATAAAGATATCTATATGCGAATCCCTGAAGGATTAAATATGCCAAAGACGTAAAAATCCAATCAGTTATACTCAGTTAAAGTACAACGGTCATTATATGGTTTAAAACAATCTGATCGTATGTGATACAATTGACTCAGTAAGTATCTGATTAAATTGGGATATAAGAGTAATGATGTATGTCTATGCGTCTTTATAAGAAATCACAATCTGGTTTTGTTGTCATTGCTGTGTATGTGGACGATCTCAATCTTGTAGGTACTGCACAAGATCTCACAAATATAGCTTCACTCCTGAAGAGTGAATTTGAAATGAAAGATCTTGATAGGATCAAATTTTATCTAGGTATGCAAGTTGAACACTTATCAAGCGAAATTTTTATCTATTAGTCACTATATACTGAGAAGGTTCTTTCTCGATTTTATAAGGATAAAACTCATCCCTCAACATCTTCAATGATTGTTAGATCATTAGACATGAAAAAAGATAAGTTTCGACCTCCATAAAAGAGAGAAGACATTTTAGGACCTGAAGTTCCTTATTTAAGTGCAATTGATGCGCTTATGTATCTTGCTAATTGTACAAGATCAGATATTGCTTTTACGGTTAACTTGTTAGCAAGGCACAATTCAGTTCAGACAAGAAGACACTGAAATGGAGTCAAGCATGTTATGCGATATTTTCGTGGAAGCGTTGATATGAGACTGTTATATTCATGAGTAGGGAAATCCCCCCTGGTTGGATTTGCTGATGCCGGGTACTTGTCAGATCCACACAAAGTAAGATCACAAATCAGTTATGTATTTACATTTGAAGATACTGCAATATCATAAAGATCAGTGAAGCAGACTCTTATAACAACATCCTCCAATCATTCAGAGCTTATTGCTATGCACGAGACTAATCGAGAATGTGTGTCATTGAGATATATGATACAACATATATATGAGTCATGTGGGCTACCTTCAGTTTGTGAAAAACCCACAATCTTATATGAAGGCAATGCAACTTGTGTCGCACAACTTAGAGGAGGTTACATCAAAGGCGATAGGACAAAGCATATATCGCCAAAATTCTTCTGGTCGTATGATCTTCAGAAGGGTGGGGTCATCGATGTATGAAAAATCCACTCAAATGATAATTTGACAGATTTATTCACAAAAGTATTACCTGAAGCAACTTTTATGAAGCTCAGGCACAAAATAGGGATGAGAAGGCTTACTAATTTTCTTGAACAAAATTCCAATATTTACGGGAATTTTGTTTGAGGGGGAGATTGTACTCTTTTTCCTTCGTCCAGGTTTTTATCCCACTGGGTTTTTTCTAGTAAGATTTTAACGAGGCAATGTTAATAGGTGATAAATACATCAAGGGGAGTATTGTACTAAGCTAATTAAAACTACCCTTTGAAAGTGATGTATTTACACCTAAGTTTAGATATTTTTCTTTATATCTCACCTACTTTTGAGGTTATTAAATGAACTTACCTAATTAGTTATTAATTAGATCTAATAATCTTGATTAGGTGAGAAAATTATGTGTTAATTAATTATCTTAAGTTTTATAAATAGAGCTCATTTATAAGGTGTTACGTACATATTTTCAAGAAAAGAAAATCTCTCTTTCTTCATCTAATCTCTCTCTAAAATATTTTATTATTTTATTAATCCTAATTATTATCTTTCAAAAAAGTAATCCAACATAAATATTTTTATTATAACAATAAACTCATGATTTTTCGATAGTCTCTACATTTTTTAGAGCTTCAATCTCTACCAAATTTATTGTCGTGGTGGTCAATACTATCAACCATTAATTACAGTTGATTCCTTTCACAATTATAGAACTATTTTTGGCCAACGTTACCTCATTTGTTTTCATTCACATCTCTTTTACCTCTTTCTCCTCAACCCTTTTCACACATAGAGACACACTCCTTTTTGCAGTCAAAGATCCCGGCGAGAACCAGCTCACTGCCTCGCCGGCGAATCGATCTTCCTTTCATCGTCGCATGAGTTGAGGCGGTTTCCGCGGGGAAGAATCAGAGAGTGTTCTCTTTTGATTTCATCGCGGCGTGGTTTCGCCGTTCCACGGCATTATTGGATGGTTTTCACCTTTTCAGTTTGTAAGTGTCTAATCAAACTTCAACATTGACGTGATCTTGATAGTGTTGTGTTTTGTTGAACTTGCAAGTGGCTGATTCGAGTAATTATGTGATTGTGCATGCCTTCGCAATTTGGTGGCCGATTCAATTTCGCGTGTTCTTCCGCTATTGTATTAGGGTTTTAAGTTATTTCCAGTTCATGAGCAGTGGCTATATTCATAATGGAGTAATTTTTGAGTTCGGTTGATCATTTGAAGTATTTTGTATGGACCTGTCGAACTCACGTTGAAATTTAGGAGCTCAAAATAACAAAATATATATATATATATATATCATCATCAATTGGTTTTGAAATGAAACCCAGAAGCTTAATATGCTATCAGAGCACAAAAGGTCTGACGACCCAACACTCCGCGCCACCCAAATAGGGGCATGTTGAGAATACAACCCACAACATATATAGATCCTGGGCTATTCCAGAGGTTTAATAGGACTTGGAAGTGTAGTGCCAAGGACCTCAGTGGTTTGCTTGGCTTAGCTTTGTCGTTCAAGTGCTTGGCCTTGCATTGCGTTTGTGTTCTTACAATGAGTTAACCAATTTTTATTCTGTGGGGCTGTTTATTTGGTTTGGATCCGGAATTCTTTCAAGTAGTCTGAGTTTCTATCTGTGTTGTATAGCAGTGATCAGTGATCTTGTATTGTTAAAAATCATTAAGTGCTTATTTGTTTTATGAGCCCGATGATTTCCAACCGAATGACCTTTTTTGCGCTGTTCTGCAGGCATTTTCAGTACAGAACTAATTATCTAAGTGGAAGGCGCTTGAAACTGAAGTGAGTTAAGCTTACGCATGGAAGCGAAGGAGAATATGTTTTCTGGCATAGCAGTGATGAGAGCGGAGGCCCCATCAGAATATCATGCAAAGCATCATACTGAAGCTCCTGGCCAGGCGACTCTAACACCAGGCATGACCCTGATCCCAGGAGATGGAGGCCTGCTTGGGGTGATGAACAAAAGGAAGAGGGGGAGGCCACGAAAATATGCACCGGATGGTACAGTTATGATTGCATCATCAACACGGCCGATTTCAGCATCAGCCCCTGCAGCTTCTTCCAAGTTTTCCACTGGAAAACAGGGTAGAGCACGTCCCATTGGTACAGAGATCGCTGTGGAACGCAGAATTGAGAAGTGTGCTGGAGGTATGGACCTGTTACAACAGCTCTGTTTCCTTTTGTCCAACTTTCAAGGAGGAATTTTGGAAAGCAGGCTGTTCAAATTTTTAGAATGAGACCAAAACAAGATGCTAATTGGGAACATTTTCTCCAATTATAGTACTAATGATCACTAATATTTTTTGTTTCATAGGGGGAGGAGCTATGCATTGGGATGGTTCTCATTTCACTCCCCATGTCATAACTGTTGATGCTGGTGAGGTATGTACAAAAAATTACATGAAGGTTGTGTGATATTAATCTCCCAAGCTTTTAACAGCATGGTGCTAGATTACATTTCCTATTCTCATGGCTTTTGATACTTTCACATTGATTTGGATTAGGTTGAGAGTATGGTGCAATAATTAAACTGTCAGCTTATAAGTTTTCTTGTGCTTGAAATTATAAATATTCATTATGCTTAAGACTAAGGCCCTATTGTAGCAATTGGACATAATGTTTTATTTCCAAGTAATTATGCTCAAGAATCTCCCATGATGACAGTATGATGCAGTGTTGAACTTTGAAGTAATCGACTCATCTTTTCATTTACTTACAGTGAATGCATTATGCCACCGAATTGTTCGTGTACGACCTTTGTCTTATGTCATGATTCATCCTTTTGTTTTTCCTTTTTGTTAGGATGTCACTGCCAAGATTATATCGTTTTGCCAACAAGGGCCTCGAGCTATTTGCATTCTTTCTGCCAACGGAATAATATCAAATGCTACACTTAGACAATCTGATTCTTCTGGAAGTACCTTGACATATGAGGTATGCTGTTGGGTTCTTCATTGTCATGCTGTTCTTCTTTTCTTCCAAGTTATTTTATTCTAAATTAACTTATTTGTTCTCTACACATCACCTACTCCAAGTTTTTTTAGCCTTTTTCAGATCATCCTCATTAGCTTCTAATATTGATTAATTCGGTCTTAGGGGCGCTTTGAAATAGTGAATTTGTGTGGATCGTTTACACCCGCTGAGAGAGAAGGTGTAAGGCATAGAGCTGGCAGATTGAGTGTCTCCCTGTCTAGTCCAAATGGCCAAGTTGTCGGAGGATGCATTGCTGGACTAATGGTAGCAGCTAGTCCTGTTCAGGTTATTCCTTTTCCTGTGAATCAAAGTTCGCTTGGTTTAACTAGCAGGAAGTTTTACTAGCTGATCGCTCTTTTAAGTTGGGGGAGTCAGATTGATGCTTATATTTGTCCCTCTTGTTTTGAATTTGTCTTTCTATTGGAATTGGCATTTTTGTCTGATTGGTTATACTTTTGAAAACCTTAGAAGGATAAATGCCAATGATCTCATGTGTGTTCTTTTGCATCAGGTTATTGTTGGTAGTTTCCTTCCAAGTAACATCTTTGAGCATAAGCCTAAGAAGCCTAAACCTCAACCAGCACAAGTTTCTGTCATGGCATCTGCAGGTTCCGTAAAAGCAGAGCAGTTGAATGGACATGAGCAGAATCATACAGGCACGACGACACAAAATGTTTCTTCTTCTGCATATCAGAAGGAGAGCTGGCCGGTCCAGTATAAGAAGAATGGGCTAAGTTCAAGACAATCCACAACTGATATCAATATCCCCTTGCGGTGAGGGTAATCTTTCAATCCTAGCCAGTAGCCACCACCTTATTAAGTCCAGATTCCTAACCATTTTGATCTCAGTCTTGAGTCCTTGATGAATGGCTTCTCTCTTAATGCAGGATGGAGTAGGTTGCTAAATGCCCGACTAACACGTAGATTATGCTGTAATCAATCGTAGGAGGAGGATGCTAGGATCAGAGTTTCAGAGGTCGTCATGTATTGTGTTAATTAAATCAAGTGCTTATAGTTCGTAATGTCGTCTGGAGACCTTTAATTGTATCATTAACCTAACCCGTTGATTTTTATGTATCAGGGTCCAAGAGTGTCAAAATGTTAAAAAGAGTATTGTATTTGTATTATTTAGCTGTACCAATATGTCCTTGACAGTTATTTGGATTGTTGCATAGCCTTCGTAAACGGTGTATCTAGTGGTAGCACATCTATTTCTATAATTCTGTCAGCACATGGTTTCATCTGAAGTGCAACAGTGCGAGTACTCATATGTTCCCTCAAGATCTTTTTTTTTTGGCTAAAATATTACTCTGTTCGTCTAAATGTATAAGAATTATATGCTACATTATATGTTACAGTAACTCTTAATATCATTAAAAGAAAACTCTTTTTTTATATTAAATTTCTCAAAATTCAATTCATACATAAAATTGTGAGTCGTGTCAAATGATTATATTCCCTTCGTTCCAATAGTTTGCAACATTTTGACTTTGTGTGTGTGTCGATGTAAAATTTGACATGTGTGCAACGACGATTAAACGTAATTTTTTTGTAAATTTATCGTGAAACATTAATGATTGTATAAGTTGTTGGATTTTAGTGTGTTTTGCGCAAGTTTGATCACATTTTAATGTGGATCCTTAACGTCGGTTTGGAATGACTTTGAGTTTAACGTAATCTACGTTTGTTCGAGATGAATGTAGTATATTAACATTCTCAAAACTCATAAAGGATAAATGAGAAATTGATGTTCAAAGTGTGGTGTTTGGTGCCTTTAATGTGGCGGAGTGTAGCAAAGTGTTACTAACCCACATTGAAGTTTATATAGGTGAAAGAGTGCCTTATAAATAAGAATCTTGTAATAAGGGATGGGCTTCTTGGGATATCCAATTTTGTGTGTGGGGGACCTAGATTTTGCTTGGGTTAACACTCGCGCGCACGGGGCCATCGGGCTACTGGGCCAAGCTCAATTCTGCTAGGTCAAGTCCAGTGACAGATTCTTCTTTTTTCCGCCAACGAACCAGAACGTGCCTGTTGTCTCCCGCCAACCACCCTTTGAGCGTTATAGGGTTCATTCTCATACACTCTGATTCTTCCTCTCTTTTTTTTTTGCGCAACATGAGCGTATCGACGTGTTGTAATCCTTTTTTTCTCTTCATTTTTTTTTTTTGCATTGCACGAGCACATCGATGTGCATTACAAATCTCCTTCCCTTTTGTTTGAGTTCCTGACAAGAAGTTCAAGGCATATAAGGTACATCAGAGTTTCGTTAAGATAGTATAACTTTAATGTTACGTGTTGTTGTATCTTGGAGGCCTTTTGTTATAATCCGTATGCACAGAACGAGACAAATTAGTTTTAAGGAAAGAGTATTGCTCGCCTTGACATGAATCTCAAGTGATCTGTTTCCCTCTTTCCTTAATCTTTATTTCATTTAAACGTGAAATTAATAACATAAATTACGTATTTCAATGTAATACATATTGCGAGACGATTATATATGATTTAATATAAAAATAAAATTTAAAATAAAATATATATAATAATATAAAATATATATATATATTCTATATAAGACGAAAGTATATATAGGACGAAAGTAGTTGAGATGGAGTGCGAGCAAGGGTAAAATCTTTTGCGGGTATGGTGGCTTCTTGATGGAGTGATTATGCGGAAAAAAAAAAAAAAAACGATGACGAAAAAACCAAAAGACTGGAATGCCCTTGTAAAAATAAAGTGTTCGCCGGAGTATATGGGCTTGAGGCTTGGGAAGAAAGAAATCGGCAACACAAAGCAGCAGGCTCCGTGTCTCTCTTTCTCTCTGTATTGCGTGTGGAAATCTGGCAGCGATGACGAAGCAGCAAGCAACATGGTCTCCATACGATTTCAATGGAGGGTCGGTAACTTTCCCCTGTTCCTTCTCATCCAATTCAATCTGTTCACAATTGTGAAAAAAATTGTTAAATGTTGTGGCTGCAGAACCTGCGTGGCGATAGCAGGCGCCGATTACTGCGTGATCGCAGCGGATACTCGCATGTCAACAGGTTACAGTATCCTCACCCGCGATTACTCCAAGATTTGCAAGCTGTGAGCGTTCTCCCCCCTTCCCTTTTGATTTAATTAGGGTTTTTTTTTCTTGTTCTCTATGAAGTTTGTCTGGGAAGGGTTTTGAGCCAATTAAAGTGAACCTTTTGTTATTGATTTTGATCGATTGTTATTGTTAATAACACCATTTGATTGATTTTGCTACCAACTAGTGTAATTTAGAACTATGTGTTATTTGCTGGAAACTGCACCTGAGATGGTAGGAACTGGTTGCACTGATTGCTTGTTTTCTGTTTTTTTCGTGCTTCATCCCCGAAGTCAGATTTTGAGATTGTTTATTGATTTGACTGTTTGCCTAAAATTGTGCAAGAGTTCAATAAGTAGGTGCAGATTCAAGTGTCACAGACTAAAGAGGTGGTCGAAGCTTTTTGACGCCAGTTTGATACTAAGCTATAATCAGTTTGGTCTGTTGACATTAGAAGCGCATGAACTTTTGTAAAATGGCTATTTGACGGCTCATGGAATCAAGTGTGTCCTTATTTCAAGTCATTACTTCATTGAAGCATGTCAGGCTACTGGATTTCCTGTTATGTCGAGCTCATATCTGACTGGACTATTTTCTCTAATATAACCGTGCAGAGCAGAAAAGAGTGTGCTGGCTTCGTCTGGCTTTCAGGCTGATGTCCGAGCTTTACAAAAGCAATTGGCTGCTAAAGACCTGGTGATTTGTTTTATCCTGTGACTGCATGCTTCTTTTCCCCCCATATTTGTAGCATGTGAAGTCTTTGCCGTTCTTCTCTTCTGCCCACTTAAAAATTTCAGATATCTACTTTCTCTCATTAGTTGAACACTCTGATGTTAACTTCATGATGACAGGTGACACATATGAAAGTAGGAATTAGTTTTTTTTTTTTTTTTTTCATGCACTCATTCTTTTTTCTGTTTGTTTTTTTGGTGGGCTATAGATCTATCAGCATCAGCATAACAAGCAGATGAGTTGCCCTGGAATGGCTCAACTTCTTTCCAACACTCTCTACTACAAGCGTTTCTTCCCCTATTATGCATTCAATGTTTTGGGTGGCCTAGACAGTGACGGTTAGTTCAAAAGCTTTATGAATTCAGTCTTGAAAATCCATGCTCCCTCCTATCTTGCAGCTGTGAGTCAATAGTTTCACTGGTTTAACTTTGTCATATTGCTCTTGTGTCGATATCCTAATGCTTCAGGGAAGGGTTGTGTGTTTACCTATGATGCGGTGGGATCTTATGAAAGGGTGGGATTTAGTTCTCAAGGTTCTGGTGCAAAGCTTATCATGCCGTTCTTGGACAATCAACTCAAGTCTCCCAGCCCTCTCCTGTTACCTGCAAAGGTGCTGCATGTTTCTAGTCCTCTGGAGTCTAAACATGGCTGGCGTCCTACCTCCTTTGTTGACCGGAAATTGTGTTTCTGTTTTTCTCATTGCTGTGTGCATTGTAGGATGCTGTTACCCCGCTTTCAGAAATTGAAGCTATAGACTTAGTGAAGACTGCCTTTGCGTCTGCTACTGAAAGGGATATATACACAGTAAGTTTATATGTGTGTTATAAGTTGCTTTGTCCGTAGTAGTTGACTGTCTAAGAAACATGACACTTATAGATGATGCTTTGGACCCAGTGTGAATGTGAGAACTGAAACACGAAGAAAGCGGTTGCCATGATGAAATTCATTTCATCATTTTCACATCTTCCTTGAATCTTGAAAGAGTTATAGCATGGAAATACTGGTCTTGGCAGATGTTGATGCAGTGCTAGGCATTGCATGGAATTCCTGTTATTCTTCAAAAGCTGGGAATACTTGGGATTTTCCTAGTACCTTTGTTGCTTGCTCGTTGTTGTATGGAATTTTTTTTCATTCTGTGGTAACGTTTCTTGCAGGGAGACAAGCTGGAGATACTTATCCTAAACAAAGAGGGTATTCGTCAAGAGTACATGGAGCTGAGGAAAGATTGATCATGCATCCGATGTTGCTGCCATTTGCTTTTCATTTTTTACTGTCATCTGAGCATTTGTTTTTGGATTCCTTTCCTGAAACTAGTACGAATTGGTTACTTAATATGACAGAGTTTGCAACTGAGACTCTCATTGGTTTGATTAAGTACTAGAGTGATTTTATGCGTGCTACTGGCTAACTTTCGGTGTAACTTATACGCTAGTAGTATCACAGTTAGCTGCAAGTCCAAGGAACCATTGCTTATCCCGTTCTTGGCACGGTCATCTGTTACTATGGCCACCGAACAACGAGGTGGACACGATGCTGTTATCATGAACTACTCCTATTTTTTTCCCTTGAAGACGATGCAATGAGACACTGAGTTCTCTTCTCCCTTTGAAGCCAGTATGTTTTTGCTCCTCAGATTGCCGCAGCAGGGAACAGATTTCCGACGTACTTGGTAGTTTATTGTCTACTCTCTATACACTAGTATTTAGTTTGCCTACTAGCAACGTTTGTTCAAAAGTGGAAATGTTAGATTGTGTACCAATTGGTCTGCATTGTGAGTTCCCGAGAGACACAACCAGATGCTCTACTTATCCATATTCAACTATGCCTTAGGTATTCATCTGAAGGTATAACGTTTTACTACCTGAGCCTGTCTAGCTCAGTCGGTAGAGCGCAAGGCTCTAAACCTTGTGGTCTTGGGTTTAAGCCATAAAAATTGCACGCAAGACCATAAAAATTGCGTGGGGGTTGCTATTTTGTTAGTTTTACTTGAATCCATAAAAAGTCTACTGGTACTCTTATCAATTTTATAGACATTTAAATATACATCAAATAAGTCAAGATGCATCGGTTTTGTGGGATGGAGGAATATTATGATCAATGTTGGATAAAAAATGAAGGAAACTATTTCCAAAACTGTTTTTTATCTAAACAACACAAACACTATATGAACTCATTTTTTTTATTCAAGAGATGGAAGATAAAGAAGGACATTTTAGTTTAAATGAAAACAAAATATTATTGTTTTGGATTGATGAAAAAGAGTCTTGAAAATAACAATTTTGTAAAAAATTTGCATAATATGATGTTTGACAAACCATTCAAACAATTGAAATTACAGCTAGACAACTTATCTCTTCATACCTTTTCACAATTTTTTGATATCTCAATACTTAATTAAGACTAGATGTCCACAAAATCACAAGCAATGAACACTTATTTTCAAATATACCCTCCATCTCATTAAGATTATAACGTTACATCATCACTATACTATTCAATACGTATTTTTAGGAATTTTGTTATTTGTTTTAACAACGAAAGAAAATTACGTCATTGACACATGGTTGAAGTACAAAACTGAAAATGTCATTAGTCTCTTATAATAATTTACGTAAAACGATATTTAATCGTCCTACAGATAATTGATAACATGAAAAATTTTATTATTTATATATATAAACATTATAATTTATATGTGACAAGGAGCAATGGAGGATTAGTTGTTTTCTTTCGTTTTTTGATAATATGGAAAATGACGTTTTCACTCCTTGTACTTTTCGCTGGTTGCACATATCTTCTTGTAATTATAAAATTAGCAGAAACCTCCCTAAAATATGAGGTATATGTGCAATGGTTAGTTCTACCATTGGACTTGATGGGAATGTGCATTCACTCTCTACACATTCGCGTGGATCATTGAAAAATGAAGGAAAATATGATTTTCCTCCATAATCAAATTATATACCTGTGGGATGTGACAATTGAGTGATATCCCTTGTAAATATACTAGATACATGATTTGATCATGATATCAACCTATATAGGAAAGAAAATCACCTTTTTTTTTTCCGATGATCCACACAAATGTGTGAAAAATGAGTGTATATTTTCGTCAAATCAAACGATAAAACTAAGCATTGCACATATACCTCATATTTCAGAGAGATTTTTATTAATTTTATAAATATAAAAAGATATATACAATCAAAGAAAAATACAAAAGGTAAAAAAGTTCTACCTTGATAACAAGGAGAATCAAGTATCAACGTGTGCCGTTACGTCAAGCAATATTTCCGACACTTTCTCCTCTCGGATCCTCCCATCTTCCTCTGATTCTTCCCATTTTTTTTTTCCCATCAGAAAACGGGGGTCCCTTCTCCACCTAATCAATTCAGTACCATTCCACACCTAATTTTTCAAAAATTTTGATCCCCAATTCAATCGATTACATTTTCTTCAAGTTCTGTACGGCCCTGAGAGGTCTGGGCTCGATCATGATCCTGCTTGTTCTTGCCGTTGTCGGTGTTACCTATTACGCCGTCGTTTTGAGCATCTATGGCCGTGCTTTGTACGACGGCGGCGGCCTCGACTCCCTCACTGCTGTCGCCGTTTTGCTCGTCTTTCACGCCTTGGTGAGCCAGCCCCGACGGCAGCGTTGGAAATTAATTTCGTATTTTGATTGATGTATGGAAAAAAGGAGTTTGATGTTAGCGACATATAAATTGTGTGTTGCTTGGACATATAGTGCAGATTTTTTGTAAACTGTTTTTGTTTTTGAAATTTCACAATCATTTAATCAACACCCTCCATTACTCACTAACACTAGCATCATATTCCCTTTTGCCCTTTATATATTGTTTGATTTTCATGCATTTCATGGATTTCCTGTAATGTTGCTGTGGACTCGATTTTTTGTTATTCAAAGTCATTGAAGTGAGGATCATGCATTAATTCTCGGGAGGAAATGTGAGCTGAAGGGAAAGCTAAACTGGCAGCTCTGTGTGAGAGATTTTCCATTGTGGGAAACTCATAACGGGGTCAAAGTTTGAAAGCCTTTATACTTTTGTTGAGAGATTCGTGGTGATTGGGTTTGTTTCTATTTTATTGGTTGAGAATTGAGGATAAATGCAACAACTTAGTCGTTTTACTTGCTAGAGTTATCAACTCAAGTTTGCAACACCGTCTTAGAAATGCCAATTAGTGAAAGTATGCCATTCTCTTGTGTCTGGATCTGTACAATATGAGGTGCTTTCTCATGATCTGAACTCACAACCGATCGTGATAAGTACTCTCTTGGCCTGCTTAAGCTACCAGCTAATAGTTTCGAGACTTGAGGATTCAGCAGTAAGAGAAATGTGGCAATGGTGTAATTTTTTTATCAGATTGTTTATTCTTCTAGTTTCGCTGTTTTTTATTTCTCCTAGATTTCGCTGAAGTTGGCATTTGCTGCTCATAACGATAGCATAACTACCTTCTAGAATAATGATCAGGAATGAATTCTTTGGTCTGATTTTGATGAGAAACAATGTTGTGTTGCAGCTAGTGATGCTGTTGTGGAGCTACTTTTCTGTAGTTTTCACGGATCCAGGCAGCGTTCCACCAACGTGGAGACCTGAAATTGATGAGGAAAGAGGCGAGACAGATCCATTGAATGGGCCTGAATTTAGTGGTGCGACGGCTGAGCCCTTGCATCCAAAAGTTCGATTTTGTAGGAAGTGTAACCAGCTCAAACCTCCTAGATGTCATCATTGTTCTGTGTGTGAGTAATTGTCTTTGCCTTTGTGTGTTATCTCTGTCGATCATGACAACCTGTGTTTCATTTTAGTGCTCCTCATGACAGGTGGGAGGTGTGTTCTTAAAATGGATCACCACTGTGTATGGGTGGTCAATTGTGTTGGGGCACTGAACTACAAGTACTTCCTTCTTTTCTTGGTACGTTCTTTCTTTGTTTATAATTTTTTTATTGTTTCTTATGTTGAATTTTGAGGTCCCTTTAATATTGCTTTTTGATCGTCCAGAGAGATGGTGCAGGATGTTCCGTGCTTACATGGTTTGATGTTTTAGAGGAGCATTGTTATTGATTTGACTTAATTCCATCCAATGCGTCTTTGGGTTACATGCTTCTAGCTCGTAGGAAAATTTCGTGGAAGACCCCAACTCTCAATCGTCCAACATTAATAAACTAACAGTAAAAAAAAAAAAAAACTTAACTGAAATGGCATCAAAAGCTGGCTGTTAGTGCCTTAGTGGCATTGCTGAAACTAGCATGACTGAGAATCGACAATATTCCTTGCTGAAACTTGTAGTTATTGTCTCAGTTTCAACAAAGTTATTTGGTAGCACTAGCATGACTGATTATTTTGTTTTCTTCTGTTATGCAGCTGTATACTTTCCTTGAGACGTGCCTTGTAACAGTATCATTGCTGCCTCAGTTTGTAGCATTCTTCAGTGATGGAGAGATACCTGGGACGCCAAGTACACTTGCTACAACTTTCCTTGCATTTGGTAATGTC
>JAOVYX010022194.1:0-14894 GCA_035668315.1 Drosera spatulata | reverse complement strand
TTTTGTATTTCAATATTAGCTACGGAATTCCGTAGCTGAAAAGCATGTTTATTTTAGCGACGGATTCCGTCGCTAAGATTGTGCTCTCCGAATTTCACATTTTAGCGATGGAAAAATCAATCCGTCGCTGATGTTTTTGATTTTAGCGACGGACCCGTCGCTAAATTATGGTTTAGCGACGGACGGGTTCCGTCGCTAATCCGTCGCTATTTTCATTCAGCGACGGACTTTTCCGTTTTAGAGACGGAAAAAATCCGTAGCTAAAACACAGTTTTTTTGTAGTTATATGATCAGTATTGTCATGGCAACTACAGACAACAATTGGATTACGTCAGCGGCCGTATCAAGCATCCATCTATCCAACATGGCATCCTCTTCAATAGTCAAGCCTTGCCGGAGGGGGTGGCAAGCCCATGGGGATGCCACCCACCTCCGACGAGTCAAATAGTAGCGAGTAAGAGTCAAACAGAGGCTAGGATAGACGTGGAAAGCGAGACGGACCTCGTCGATTTGAGTTGCGAATTGCTCTCGAAATGAGCGGAGGGGGAAGTTTAGCGAGCTCGAGGAGAGCCGCTCTTTAAGATGTTTCTAATGAGGTAAGAGACTTCGAGAAGACAAGGAGATCAATTCGAGCATTTCTAAGATCAATCAAATCCTTCTAACTAAGAAAAAAATCAATCAAATCATTCTAACTAAGGAGAAAGATCGATAAAATCTTTCGATTCTGATTTTCAATGAATGATGAGAATCTTCATGCTTTTAGGAAGGAGATGATATGAAGAGAAAGAAATCAGATTAATTTTTCTTTCTCTCTTATTTTCAGATTTTGTTAAGATATTGAAATGGGTTGGGCCTAATTTTTATTTGGGATGATTTTTTTTTACTGATTCATATTTTGGTGTCTACAGTAACCATGGCGAGAATTATTGGGATAGATCCACAAGATCATGAAGATCAAAGACCAAGTCGAGTTACTCTTTGTGTGACAAACAAACAACATCAAGAATCTTTTTCCGAATTAGACAATTCAGTATGATCTCAACATTGAACCATATCATAGGATCTCAGAACAGTATATGGATCATCAAAGAGTAAAATGAAGACTGAAGCAATGGCTAGCCTTCATACCTAGTTGGACCAGCATAGGAACTGCACTTCAAAGAGCAACCAGACCTTGAAGTACCACTAACTTTCGAACTGCTAATTCGCATTGCGAGTTCCCTTTACTCGTATAGAAAATTGCTCCCATTGTTTTTGTCAACATTCTTATTTATACCTGCCAATCATGAATTATTGCATGTTAGATATGGGAATAATAACTATGACATAACTTTCTCCTGCATATACATGATTGTATAGGAATAAGCATAATAGCATGATCATATTGCTGCAAGTATATAGAAAATGTTAGAAGTTGCTGAGCGAGTATTAGCGTGGACAATAAAAGAAGCAGTTGAACAAAAATGCTAGAATAGTTTAATCATATGTCAGAGTAGCCAAAACCAAGAATGGTTCATTAGGGTATGTCAGTGGAATGCATCTCAATAATCTGGTTCGACATATTTCCTAATCCGTTTAAGCTTCTCCTTGGGATATTACACCTATCCTTCCATTGAAGTAGCTCATCTACAATAAATAAGTAAATAAATAAATAAATAAATCTACAGAAAACAGTGATGCCTGAAACCGGCTTGGTCACCAAGGTACATGATTGACCCTTCGCATGATGCAAAGAAGTAAGGTCCACGACAATCAAGATCAAAAACAATAGACAAGATTGATAAATAGAGAACAAAATCTCTCTCCTCAAATATTCTAATATTTCTCAAAACAAAAACTCAAGTAACTATGATGGCCTCACTGAAGTGGGGTTGAATGAACATACGAAATCCTAATTTTCCTAATTATGATGAAAGAAAACTGAAATATAAAATAACTAAAGTAACCTAAAAATAATAAAAAATTTTAAATTCGAAAAGTATCTAAAAGTAACATGACGAAATCTTCATGCATCATCGCCACTTGTATTTGACGGCACATGGCCAACTTAAAACGCATTTTTCAATAATTCGGCCTCTATAACGTAATTGTTTCAGCACACTTATAGGAAAACCATGTCTGAGAGGCATAAGTAATTTTCTATAGCCACATATCTTGTGTCAAACCACTTCCTAGGTATGGATTATATAGGCTGGTTTCTTAATGTAGACACGATTTGCTTTGCTAATTAAGGAGATGTTTTGCTTTGTTAGGCAAACACAAGAATAAATGTTGTGTTAGGTGGAGGATGTAAGGAGATAGCATTAAAGATGTGAGCTATATCGTATGTTTAGATCTCCTATATAAGAAGAAGAATTCTTAAATGAAAAATCAAGCTCTTCCATACAATTCCAAGTGTAAATAAAATAGAGACAGGGGAGCTAGTGAGAAGAAAGTTGAACCATCGATACCCAAATCTTATTCTAACAAAGTTCTTTTCTATTAAGGTGGTATCAAAGGTAGCACGATCTCGGCGTTTCTAAGAGATCGTGAACTTGATCCAAGCTCAAATCCGAAACTGACGCAGTCCAATTATGATAATTAGAACATACAAATCAAGGTGTTGCTTGGTTCCCAAGATCTGTGTGAGCTCGTCAAAGGAGGCTATGTTAAGCCAAAGTTGCAAGTCGCTGAAGTAGCTTTATCAAATACTCAAAGAACCGAGCTAAAGGAGTTATAGAAGAAAGACAATAAGACACGGTTCTTGATCTATTAAGGAGTAGACGAGTCAACTTTTCAGAAGTTTTCTGATACAAAATCTTCTAAAGTGGCATAGGAGGTTTTGCAGAACTCCTATCAAGATGCAGACAAAGTAAGAAAGTAAGCTTCCCAGCTTTACGAGCAGAGTTTGAAAACTTGAAGATGAAGAATAGAGAAACGGTTTCTGAGTACTTCGGTCGTGTTCAAACGGTGACAAACCATATGAAAAGGAATGCGAGACGATTGATGATGTGAGAATAATGGAGAAATTCTTGAGATCTTTGAGCTCAAAATTCGATTTCATTGTTGTGGCGATCAATGAGTTCTAAGGTTCTTTGCAAGCTCATGAGCAAAGAATGTATCAGAACAAGTGTCAAGGTGATAACTTGGAGCAAGCTCTCTAGAGTTAGCTAAACGTTAGAGACGATGGACAAAGAGGTCGAGGACAAGGATGGCGAGGAAGAGGAGGCTCCAGAGGCAACTCAAGTCCTAGTAGAGGACGTGAAAGACAAGCTTTTCAAAGCAGATATGATGGTAAGACAATGAGACTGATCGGGGGCATTCAAATCTCTGAGGAAGAGGCCGAGGAGCACGAGGTCAAGGTCGTGGCAGATACAACCAAGGAGAGAGATCACATATCCAATGCTTTAACTATTGCAAACATGGTCACTATGGTTATGATTATTGGAGCAAGCATGAAAAGAATGTAGAAGAGAAGAGAAACTTTGCAGTGGATGGTCAGACAGATGATTCGACTTCTCTCTTGGTTTGCAAAGAAAAAGAAACAAAGAACCAAAATTCTTGGTTCTTAGACTCGGGAGAAAGTAATCACATATACGGGATCATGGAGAATTTTACAGAGTTAGATGAATCAGTTGGTTGTGATGTCACTTTTGGTGATCATTTGAGGACCACCGTCAAAAGCTGAAGAAAGCAAATATTCTGAGTTTGGAAAATTTTTGAAAAAAGGATACGAGATCTCGATGAAGGGTCTCACTCTTACCATCACGAACAAAGGTGAAACTATAGCCGGAGTGCGTATGTCTAGAAATAGACTATTCACCTTAAATATCACTAATACTTCTTTAAATTGTCTCAAGTCAGTCATTAAGAATGAATAATGGCTATGACACTTGAAATTGGGTCACTTATCATTTAGTTGCCTTAATCTGATTTGGAGGAGAACATGGTGAAGGGGCTATCCAAAATCGACCATCAAGATCAGCTATGTGATGGGTTATGAAGGGAAAGCAACACTTGATTAGCTTTCCTGTTTGAAAATCAAGGAGATCAATGCAGCCATTGGAGTTGGTTCATACCAACATTGCTGGACCATTTGAGGTTACTTCACTAGGAGGTAGCAAATATTTTCTGACTTTTATCGATGATTACAGTAGAAAGTGCTAGATCTATTTCTTGAAGTAGAAAACAGAAGCTCAGGAGAAAATGAAAAAGTTCAAAGAGATGGTAAAGAAGCATAATAACTACTATCTGAAGGTGTTGCGGTCTGATCGAGGTGGAGAGTATAACTGAAAAGAGGTGCGACAAGAATGGGAACATCCATCAACTCAAAGCCCTTTACAATCTGCAACAGAACAGGCTTGTAGGGGGGAAGAACCGTACTATCCTCAACATGACAAGGAGCATGATGAAGTGCAAGTATCTACGAAAGACATTTTGGGTAGAAGATGTTGATTGTGATGTGTATCTATTGAACAGATGATGAGTGTAAAAACATTCATGTTTTTCTAAGTTAATTTCTTTGTTTTAGTTACTTTTTACTTCGGTACTTTGTGGTTTTTGTTTACTTTAGTTTTTACAACATTGGTACTGTTGTTTGTTCGATTTTGTCATAGATTTGATCAAGATAAGTTGTTTTGCACAAATTATGAAAAGCAACCCAAGTTGTGAAGACCATTTATTATGTGTTTTGATAATTTATGGAGATATGGAGATGAAACGATGCATTTGCCGATGATTCATGGGCTAAATGACATTTTGGAGATGTATTATATGCAATAGAAGAAGTTTGGATGAGCATCGAAGTGACACAGGATGATTAGATAGTGTTCTATGTTTGTCACGGGCATGACAGACATGCCACAAGCATGACGGACGTCTGGACAGTAACCTGAGTAGTGCACGACTGTCACTGGCATGACAGCCTAGCTCACGGGCGTGATGATGGAATATCTGCATTATATTTCACTAGAAAATTAGATTTTCACCACATATGTTTCTGTTATTCATTATTCTATAAATACAGATCTTATGTTCGCGATACTTGTGTCATTTTTATAAATTTTTAATAATTTAGGCCACAAAACCTAGGGTTTCTCATAGAACTTTTAGCTTTTCTTACGGATTGTTTGATATCAAGAAGTTGAATCCTTCAGGTTCGTCAAGTCATGGTGAAGGATACATGGTGAAATGAAAGATTAGGGTTCGAGATCAGTTTAGAAAGAAGGGGTTGCAAGGAAAGTCACGATGATCCAAGTCTCGATTGTGGAATCAAGATCTCTCCTAATGAAGGTGATATGATATATCTTCGCAAGAAGCAAGTGCTTAAGGGTGTCAACTCTTGTTATCTTGATTTCGCAGGTTCCGTGTGTATGGGAAGCGGAAGTGGATAAGCTTCAAGATGCGAAATCATACTTCTAAGGGTGTTCTCAATTATGTTCATTCCAATGTCCGGGGGCCTATTAAGAATGTTTCAAACGATATGAGCTTAATTTTTTGTGACGTTCATCGATGACTATCAAGGAAAGCTTGGGTATTGTTCATGAAACATAAATCAGAAGTATTCGGCACCTTCATGCAGTGGAAGGCAAAGGTTGAAACATAGACTGGGAAGAAACTGAAGTATTTCAGATAAGATAAGTGACAGAATACAGAGATGATAGTTTGTTGTAATTCTACAACGATGAAGGTATGGCAAGGCATTTTACTATGAGGAAAACTCCTGAGCAGAATAGGGTAGCTGAAAGGATGAACAGAATTTTGTAGAGAGCTTGGTGCATGAGATTGAATACAAGGTTGCCAAAGGGATTTTGGGCAGAAGCGATCAATACCGCTTGCTATCTCATCAATAAGAATCCTTCCTTCGTCATTGAGCACAGAGTTTTAGAGAAGGCATGGATAGAAAAACCAGTTGATTATTTTATTTTGAGAATATGTGGTTGTCATGCACACGTTCATCTATGGAGTACAAAGAGGTCTAAGTACTTAGATGCTAGATCACAGCAGCGTATCTTTCTTGGATATGAGGACAGTGTTGAAGGTTACAGGTTGTGGGATCCAATAGCGCGGAAAAAACTGATGAGCAGTTATGTAATCTTTGATGAAGATCATATGGTAGATAAAATCAGAGGAGAAGACAATGTAGAGAAGAAGACAGTTGAGTTGGAACTTTAAAAGGAATCTCAGGCAGCAGTTCAGAATGAGTCTTAGAGAAAAGTTTAGAGTCCATGTGATTCAGTTCAAGATGAACAGATTATTGAACAGACCATTGTGTAGAAAATAAAACCCTATAGCATAGCTTTAGGGAAAAGTAAACGGGATCCTAAACCTCCAGAAAGACTTGGTTTCAAGGATATGGTGTCTTTTGCCTTGTTCATTGGCAATGGTGATCATACAAACTACAGAGAAGTCAACAGTTCTGTTGATCGTGATAAATGGAAGGTGGCTATGGTAGAGGAGATGGAGTCACTAAAGAAGAACAAGACTTGGGAGTTCATCAAGCTTCCAAAGGGATCAAAACCAATTGGATACAAGTGGGTGTTCAGAATCAAAGATGAAGGACAGAAATATAAGCCTCGTATTGTGGTGATCAGATACTCTCAAAAGAAGGGTATTGACTACAACGAGATTTCCTCTCCTATGGTGAAGCACACGTCGATCAGAGTAGATTTTGCATTGGTAGAAGCTATTGATATGGGATTAGACAGCTTGATGTGAATACATCATTTCTTCACGAGTACCTAGAGGAGACCATCTATATGCAGCAGCCTGAGGGGTTCATGGAACCGGGAAAGAAAGGCTTGGTACGTAGTTGTACAGCCTAAAGCAATCTCCTAGGTAGTGATGCAAACGATCTGATAGATTCATGGTTACACATGGATATTCATGTTGTGTTTACTATTCATTTTGCGATGATAGTTTGATTTCGCTATTAAGTCTCTATGTAGATGGCATCTTGATAGTTGCAAAGAAAAAGAAATATATTGTCAGATTGAAGAAGATGTTGAGCAAGGAGGTCGACATGAAGGATCTTCGTGCTGTGAAAGAGATCCTTGGGATGGAAATCCGATGGGACAGGGAAGCGAAGAAGCTGTGGTTGACTCAGAAAGGTTAAGTTTAGAAGGTATTGTAGAGATTCAACATGCGAGATGCTGAACCGATATCTACACCGTTAGGAGCTCAGTTCAACTTGTCATCACATATCTGCCTTGAAACAGAAGAAGAGGTGGAGTTAGTGTCTTGAGTACCATGTGCTAATGCGATAGGGTGTCTTATGTATGCCATGGTATGTACTTATCTCGACATCAGACAATTGGTGTAGTTAGCGGGTATATGAACAATATAGTGAAGGAGCACTAAAATATTGTGAAGTGGATTTTACGCTATTGGGCAAGAACTACCAACTTTGGCATCATGTTGGTTCAGTTGATTCAGACTATACGAGTAACTTAGATTCAGAAGATCTACTAGTGGGCATTATTCGCATTTAGTGTAGGACCTATCAATTAGAGATCTGTTTTGCAGCAGGTTGTTGTTATCAACTACTAAAGCATAATACATGGCTCTAAAAGAAGAAGGAAAAGAGGCATTGTGGATCAAAGGCATTGTTAAGAAATTTTGTTTCAAGTAGAAAAGTGCTTGTTTGTTGTGTGATAGTCAGAGTGCTATTTACTTAGAGAAAAATCAAGTTTGTCATGCTAGAGCAAAGCATATTGATGTGAGGTATCAGAAGATTCGAGAATGGATTGATTCTCAAGAGATAGACTTGGTCAAGGTTCACTCCAAGGAGAACACGACGGATATGCTTACCGAGCTTGTCGTCCACCAATCAAGTTCAAGCATTGTTTGTACTTTATCAATGTTATCTCTTGCTATGCTTGTGGTGGAGTATCCCCTACAACCTAAAAGCGGATGCAAAGTCATGCCCAGAATGGAGGTACGAGTTTACTCGAAAAGTTGCTTATTGTGATTCAAAGATTCAAGCTGGATTACTTAAGGGTTTCTTAAGCTCTTAATGACTAGGTGGAGATAGTTGAAATTCGCCATTAAAGATTAAGCAACGTTTAGGTTTTAAGGAGTAATAATTGGGATGATAAGTGATTAAAGTTGATGTGGTCTTTTGGTCAAGCTACTAAACCTATAGCTACCAAGTATATTGCAATTATTTTAGAAATATCAAATGAGTTACCTGCATCATTTGGTGTGTCGAGTACAGTAGCTGAGGGAGTCCGGTGGTGGCTCGCGGTGTGAAGCCATCAACTTGTTTGTTTAATTGAATTATTGAACTACTTAGGATATTTGGTCCAACAATAATTCGGCGTCCCTATGATATCATAAATACTCCTTGTATATTATTTTGAGGGCTCAAGGGTGAGATTAGAGAAAAATTAGATTTAGGATTTGACGAGCGAAACACAAGTGAGATCGAGTGGGTTTTGGATTGAGACGATCATTATAATCAGGGTTTTGATTATTGATTCGTTTTTCGTTGGTTTTGTTTCTCTTTGAAGATTTTTCACGTAAATCCGTGTGTCGTTTTTTGTGTTTGTTATCTTGTTATTGCTCTGGTGTTTGATTTGATCGTATTCGTTATCATCTTTGGGAATGCTAAATCATAACAAGAATAGTGTTCTTGGTCTTCATAACAATTATGAAGATAAGCGAGTAAGAAGTCAGCGAAAAGGGTATAACAACAATATGGGAGGGAAAGAGAAGAATTCCATGCTTTTCTGTACATATGGCAAGACTAAGGGGCACAACAAAGACAAATTCTTTAAGCTCCATGTATATCCTAATAGACCTTTTAAAGGTAAGAGGTTTGCTGCTAATGCTTAATCAGGAAGTGATCAAGGATCATCTCAACATGCTTACACAGTCATAGTAATTCTCCTGATATTCAAAAAGGTGCATCTGAGATTTCTCATTGTGGATCCAGTAAAGAGTAGCTTAACAGTTGATGGGGCTTCTTAGTAAGTTGGAAGGTCAAGAGAATTAGCCTCTTCAAGGGGGAAATTTCTCAAATCATGCTTCTATATACTGACAGGTACAAAACTTTGTCTCTTATCTCAGGGTCAACATTATGGCTGGATAGTTGACAATATGGCAAGTGATCACATAACCCCAGATCTGTCACTTTCTAGTTCAGTATGGTATGTTGACAAACCTTGCACCATAACCATGCCAAATGAGAAGAAAGCTAATGTGATACATATTGGCACTATGCCTTTAACCTTAGACATCACACTTTCTCATGTTCTTCATATCCCACGCTTCATTTTCAACTTGCTTTCAGTAAGCAAACTTACTAAACAACTCTCTGCAACAATGATATTTGATTCTGAAAGGTGTGTTCTTAAGCTCCCTTCAATGAAAGGGCCTTTGAAGGTTGGTAAGAAGGTTGATGGTCTTCATTATAGTGCAAGGTGTCTTGTCCTTTCTTAAACCTCTTTATCATATTTTTCATGCAATGTTGTTACATCCTTAGCAATATAGATTTGTGGCATTATAGATTAAACCATGTTAATATTTAAAATTTGAAGCATATACCAGAATTAACCTCTGTGATTTGTGATACCCGTTCTTCTATGTGCCATATATGCCCTAGAGCCAAGTAGTATAGAATTATTTTTTGATAGAGCAACATTAAATGAACTGGGGCCTTTCAGCTCATTCATATAGATATATGGTGACCTTATAGGATATCTACATATCGGTGATATCGTTATTTCCTTAATGTTGTGTATGACTACTCCAGGGCAATTTGGGCTCACTTTATGTTTCACAAGAGTAGTCTTCCCTATACTTAAGTCCTTTATTACCTTTGTTGAAAATCAATTTTCTACTGCTGTCAAGATCATCAGGTCAGATAATGGACCTGAGTTCAATGAGTCTCATGCTCAGGAGTTTTATAATTCGAAGGGAATTCTTCATCAGGCTACATGTACCTATACTCCTCAGTAGAATGGTGTGATCGAGAGAAAACATAGGCATTTGCTAGATATGGCAAGAGCCTTATACTTTCAAACTCATTAATAGGCTCCCCTCTTCTGCCCTGCTTCATAAGGCTCCTTATGAAGTCTGGTACAATCAAACACCTAGCAACGATCATCTCAGCTCCTTTGAATGCTTGTGTTTTGCCTCAATAGCACTTAAACCAAAAGACAAATTCCTAGTTAGGATTAAGCCTTTTGTTTTTCTTGGCTATGGATATAGTAGGAAAGCATATCATGTCCTGAACCTTCACACACCTCTTATTTTTGAATCAAGAGATATGACCTTTCATGAAAATGTGTTCTTTTATCCTATCAAAGCTTTCTCTTCTGATGTTTCTCTTCCTAATCTTGTTAATGGTTCTAATGGGACATCTGTTCAATTTTATTGCTTAGCAGCAACTCCTCAGCATAAGAAGCTTCATACAAAGAAGTTGCATTCATCTTCAGCAAACCTTAGTGAGTTCTACGAGCCCACTTCATTCAAAGAAGCTACATGCTCTCCCCAGTGGGTTGCAGTAATGCAACAAAGATTAGTCGCACTCAAAGCTAATAATAATTGGGAATTTGTTGATCTCCATGTTGGTAAGAGACCTATTGTCTCAAAATGGGTCTATAAAATCAAGCTCAAGGCAGATGAGAGCTTGGAGGGGTACAAAGCACAATTAGTTGCTATATGGTACACACAAAGCACATAGAGTTGAGGAGGAATGCGTGATGGTAGATTGATATTTAGTTAACGAAGTATACGTTATAAAATGATCCAGTGTGGATGACCAAGACGATTATGCCTCAAACTTGATTTGTTGTGGTGGGTGGTGGTAAGATGAGCGGAAGGGATAGTGCTAGTGAGCTCACAAAGACCATGTCGACATGGTCTAGATAGAAGCATGGTCTTGTTGGCTCAATCCTTACAAGGAAATAAGAAGGGTGAGATTCATTTAAGACATCATTATCGACAATAAATTGATTAACTAAAAGAAGATGTCTAGTTATAGATGGAACATGTAATATATGCGATAGAATAAGAGAACGAGAGGGAGAAGGGAGGATGGTCGAATCAACATGTGAGATGGCCAACCCCTTACCATTACCAACATGTAACTGATCACTCCAATTATACTCATCGAACTTGGACATACTCTAAACAAAAACCTAATCTTGATCTTACATCGATAGACTTCCAATCATACAGTGAGGGGTCACATGATGTGTGGCCACGATAAGTGAGGGGTCACATGATGTGTGGCCATTGTCTTCGAGGGAGCAAAAAATACAGTTGACAACACGACCCATATGTCTAGACTAGTTTTCTCGCCCATTGTGAGAGGAAGAACTTCCTCATAGAGGGAGGCAATGAGGAGGCTGCGAATAAGGGCATCTTGACGCTTCAAGATTTATGCCGCCACTGGATCACAAGGCAGGGAGTGTCTCCATCAACATTTCCAAGAAGGCCCTATCCATCCAGAAAAGGCCCCACCTGCTTAATCCAAAAGATATAGTTTTAAGAGGTGAGTTTGATTGAGATAAAATATTGTGTATTAGGAAGAGAGGTGTTTGTTGTTGGAAGAAGAAGAGAAGATGTTGTTGTTGTGGCTGGAGTTAGTGTGGTGTTGTTATTGATAGGAGAAGAGAAGGGTAAACCGGAGTGAAGATCCGCCATTGAAGCAAATTGAGAACCTCGGTGGAGTAATTAGGGCTCTGATACCATACTGTGTTTGTGTTAATTCTCAGTCATAGGAAATACTCAACAGGTGAGGAGGATGAATTGAGGACTTCAACTTTTTCGAATTCTTGCACAATGATGTACTAAAACTAAACTTGTACTATGAATCGGTTCTTTATGCGGAAACAGTTAAGAATCGGTTCTTAAACTTTCCACTTTCAATTTTTGTACAATTTCTACGTGATCTAATAGAAAGCAAACAATGTAGAAATAGTAAATAACACAAGATGTATATTGGTTCGTCTTCGACTTGGTTAGAGAGTTACATCTAATATCGAGGCACAAAAATATGCTAGAATCGCTCTAAGTACAATCTATCAACCTTACAAGTTCCTAACTCTAGGACACTAACACGTTCGTTTAACCTAAGTCTCCCACTAGACTAGGAAAAAACTCAATTACAGACACATCCTAATGACTCTATGACCTATAAAAACCTAGGTCCAAGATTCTCACGCAACAAAAAACTCCACGAGTGTTGTGGGAGAGACATCTTGATAACACTATGTCACAACAAACATGCAGACTTGATACCTTATCCACAACAAAGCATGAGCACTAAAGCTTTAAATATATCTTAGATCTTCATATAAAACATGAAATCCAAACTTTTCGAATCCACCAAATACGAGTTGAAAGATTTTCTTCTTGAAGACACTTAAAAGTCTTCTCTATAAGGATTTGTGTGATTCCCCATGACTAAAAATCCTTTTTTCTATTCTCTTAAATATTACCCATTAAGAATAGAGAGTCGGAGGTTGAAGAACTTGGGGAAAAACAAAAACTAATCTGATTAAAATCTTTTTTCCATGTTTTCCTAGAATATAATGATATTTAGAAAAAATAAAACAATTAGCTTTATCCTTTAATGTCCACTATCAAAAAGATATTTTTCCCAACAAAAAATCAGTGGATAAAACATAATATATCTTTGTGAATCGTTATCCCGAAAATGAGGGAGTTTTAACAGAAGTTTTTAAAGTCACAAGAACCGGTTCTTCATGAAGAATCGGTTTTTTCAAAAGCATTTTTTCTTTGGTAATTCAATAAATCCTAAGTGCTCATTACTTAGATTGACAAAGTAAAGTATCATACCTGCTGATAACACACAAGTCTCTACATAAAGCGAACTGTAGCTTCCATCCAGTAGCTCTGGCTATTGTCTCTGAGTTGCTCTTGAGGTTTATACCTTTAACCAACATCTTCACTTCGTTCATCAAATTCTAATACAGAATTTCAGATCATCTCCATTTTTTACCAATGATTCTCATATCCATCTTCATTTTGTTTGAATTGCATATGATTCTCTATGCACTAAACTCGTTAATATGCACCTGCACAACATTGAAGCTCAAAACAACTCAGTGTATTACTGTTTGTTACCATCAAAACATATGAGATTCAACAATTTCCCACTTTTCGATGATAACAAATAGTTGATGATCTTAAATAAAAATATTCAAATAGTTTCAAAGACCATAACAACTCATATGTTCGAGGACCAATTCTTCTGAATCATGAGTCAATTCAGAGACATACCTGAAGGTCTTTAACTTTTTCTTAACATCTCTTGATCTTCATTATAAAACCTGTACTAGATGCTAGGATACATGATTAGAGCAAAAAGAATAATCAAAACAGTTCATGATTATGTAAGAAAATTTGAGCCTTAATGCTCTGCATATTTTTATTTTCGAGCATTTATCACCTATTTTCCTAAAGATTTTGAAAATTTTCAAACATAAGATGATAGAGTAACCTATTATTAGACACAAAATAGTGAGGTACTAATCATCAAATAAGGATCGAAAAACTCAGAAAAATTAAGAAACAAGAAAACACAAACTATAGCCAAGTTCACACAAACAACTCGAAAGAATAAATTTTCAAAACATAAAACAAGTAAAAGGCATAATAAAGTAACTTCAGTGATCATCATCGTTTTCCTCTGTTGGCATCAACAAAAAGGATAGCTCCAAAAACCAAGGAAAATGAGTTATCCTTTCAAGTGGCATATACCATGGAGAATATGGTAGAACAACATAAAGGATCATAAAATTAGAAATCCAACATTCAAATATATCATACACCATGCAAGTTGAAATACAAGATAATAGTCTTTAAAGGGACTGAAGAATAGATAGTTCAAAGGGGTAACTGATTAGGCTTTTTGTTGTGGATCTCTGGATAGTGGCCTCATATATATGAAGGTGGTTAAGGCAAAATCAATTTCAGTTTGTAGATTATTGATCATATGTTCATGTGCAGTTATCTTTTGTTTTTGCTCTGAAATCTTCTTCACCTTCTTTGCATATTTAACACTGTAATACCCAAAATTCGACAATATTATAATGTATGGTTATCTTCTATTAGATAGATCCTTTAATTATTTTTATGAGATATTATGGAATATAGTGCAGGAAGATCAGGAGGAACTGGGATAATTATTTTGTTATTTGAAAAACTGTTGGAAAATCCTATCCATTTCAAAAAGATATCAGGAAACTGCTTCCGTGATTCTTTGTAACTGCTACTTCTATATATAATCCTAATATTTTATGTGATATTCAAAATCGTCAGAGAACAAGGAGTTCAGTACATGGATTGAAAACAGCAATTCTTCAAACTCCTTCCTGAATGATTTCGTGTAAACTGTTGGGCCGGAATCCGGCCAACCCCGATGCCGACGACCCATCTCTATTCATCACCGGCCATCCTAGACAACCACCCACGACGCCGGAGGCCATGCCTCGAGCCCCTCCCTCAACCGGCGACGAGACCAGGTCGAACCTAAGGCATGACAACTCCTCTCGAAGCCACAAACCAGTCATCCCCGACCCAAATCCAGCACACCCGGACCGCTTTCAACCTTCCCCGGCGCCAGAAAAAACCAAACACGACCGAATTTCACCACAGACGGCCATTCCCGACGTCATCCGACCTTCCCCGCACCTCACCGTCTCACACCTGGCCTTTTCCGGCCTTCCTTGGCTTCGCAGGGGACACCCCGATCACCGGCGACTCCTTCCCCACTGCCCTTTGCTCTCCCCGCTCAATGTTTGTCTTGTTGATGGTTGGTCTTTGTCCTCTGTCGAAACAAAGATGAGGAAAGGGTAAGGAGAGTGGTGCCTTCTTTCTCCCCGTGGGGTTGCTCCCTATGAGATCTGTGCCCTGATAGCCTTTCTTGTAAGGTTTGCTCC
>JAOVYX010022193.1:0-14897 GCA_035668315.1 Drosera spatulata | reverse complement strand
ATCGGATACATGACCTTTTAGGAAGCGTTCAGGATATTGGGTTTTGATGAAAGTTTCCTCCACGAAGTCGAAAGATACGAGGTAATCAAATGGATCACAAGGTCTAATCCAACTACACACGCTCCCATACAACACAGCTGATCTATAACAATGACGCATGGAGTGATGAAACGAGTTTTCAGGAAGGAGTTTCCAGGTATCAGTACGGAGGTTATATATTTCCACCGGCACGTACTCAGGATACATGTGCGAGGGATCAAAAAGAACCACAAATACTTTATAAGCTTTGGAAATAGGGTCGAAGCCAAGTCCGAATGAGCCAAAGCAAAAACCGATGTAGTTTGGCGCCTGTGTTGGCGGGATGGTAGGTGGTAATAGAAATGGAAGAGGCCTCACTTCTCTAGTAGTCGGATTCCACAGAAGAAAGGCTCCTGCATTGCGGTTTCCAGATATATAGAGGCATACGATGCCATTGCAAGGATTTGAAATAAATATATGCTCACAGGGGCTGCATTTAAACTTTGCGGATATCTCAAAAGAGTCATAATACGGAAGCCAAAGAAAATTGCTGTTATCCGTGGAAGAACTGGTCTGGCTGGCTATGAAGAACTGGAAATTGTTCTTATATAAATTGGCCCGGGTAGCATTGTGTTGCTTGAGTGCGAATTCATGGCTTTTGATCAAAGAGAACCACTCTCTGCAGACAGAGGTGAATCGAACAAGGCACTTTGCAAAATTCACAGCCATGAAAAAATTCACATCTCGGATTGATTACTATTTTGGGAGTAAGCGAAAGTTCTAATGTGATAACACGTGATAAAAAGTATCCATCATAGCCATCTAAATTCCGTGAAATTTTTACCAAGCACCAAAACCTGTGACTTGTTCAAAAGGAAAGACACCAATGTTGAAGATTTTGTTATATTTTTAAGCAAGGAGGTTTAAAAACATATTATGTATCTAGTATAAGTATTCCCAATTTGGTTAGGGTGATAGCATCATGTAGAAAGATAGAATCGAAGAATGGAAGAATCGAAGAAGAAGCAGAATGATAAGCAAATGGTTAGACATGAGGGTCTAGACGATGAGACGGTGGTGATGATGACGGTGGAGATGATGATCGTGTGCTTAAGTAAGTTCAGTTCTGATTTCTTCACTTCATTAGGTGGTGTGGGTTTATATCAACTCCAGTAAATTTTGGATGTGTTGTTTTGCAGGGGGGAGGCAGAAAAAAATGATGATAGCGGTCGACTCGTAACTAAATTTTAACATTGAGATAATATTAAGGGTGTTAATCGGTTCGGTTTCGATTAAACGGTTCGTTTTGTTATCGGTTTCGATTTTTATGCGTCTAACCAAAACCGAACCAATTAATTAGTGGGTTTGAAAATAGAAACCGCTACTATTTATTAATTGGTTTCGGGTTTCACGGTTTTTAAACGGTTTCGATTTTTTTTATTCAAACGGTTTTTTTTCGGTTTTTATCGTGTTTAGTTTGCATTCCAATATGACTGCTACATATAAAAAAATAAATGCGCATACATAACATCTCAAAATACAAAACATAAATCGCAAAACATAAAGCGAACTCCTAACACAAACATCAAAACTATTGATCAGAATGCAAAATTAAGGAAAGATATGTTTGTGTCGTTCCTGCAAAACAAGATGAACACCAAACTTCTAGCACAACTTCTAGCATCTCAAAATGAAATACAAGAATCGCAAAACACAAACCGACAATATCCACAACACTAAAGATATTATGTTATCTTAGGTTTAAAATAATATAATGTGTTTGATATTTAAGCTTAACAATCTCATGTAAAACAATTACGATAATTAATTTTAAACGGTTCGGTAATCGATCATAAACGGTTCGATTAATCGGTTTATCATCGGTTTCACGGTTCGATTCGGTTTTAAACCGCAGTTTCATTTTGTAAACCAAAACCGAATCATTTAATAATCGGTTCGGTCAGGTTCGATTTATCGTTTTTTATAGCAATTCGATAATCGGTTCTACCTCTATTTTAATAGCCTTATATAATGTATAAAAAAAACCAATGTAAAAAATGGCATTGTCACTTTTATGAGAGCAAAATCCAAAAGAAAAAAAAAAGGTATAAAAGTATTTAAAAAAATTCACAACAATTAATAACCCGATCTAAACTTAGAAACCATCACAAGAAAATCTGGGATTGATTAGTATATGAGGAGTAAACGAAGTTCTACGAAAATTTCACCTCAAAAACTTGTGACCCGTTCAAAAGGAAAGACACCAATGGTGTAGATTTTGTTATATTTTGATGCAACACTTATTCGAACACCTGTGACCCGTTTCGACCCATTACTCGAACACATATTTTGATATATTTTATATCACTATTACATAAAATATACATATCAATTTTTATGAAAATATAGTTAGATCTCAAGACAAATAGAAACAAATTAAAAAGAGAGAACATTATCAATTATAAATATATAAAGCTAAGTGAGGGTTTCTTGTTATCAAAGTTTGATAAATTTTGATACTAAATTTGATTGGTTCTACATTAAATATTTTCATATTTATAATTACAACTTAAATGTATTTAACTTATATTGACACTTCATTTTTCCTAAAATCAAATATATTTCAAATATATACATGTAAAAAAGAAACGATCAAAAAGTTTTTTGAATTTTTGTTTTTCAAAACATGAAAGTGAGGTTGCAGCTTGGTTGGTTGCATCAGCTGCATGCTGATTATATAATTTATGATATTCTTTTCAGAAAGAATTACTCATATAGAGTTTTAAGAGTATCCCACTATAATTTCAATCCCATCAAGTATCTCAAAATCAACTAAAAAATCCTTTTCCTCAAATATAATTATTACATTCAAAATTTAAAATTCAGCTTGCTAAAATTCGTTATTTTAAATCCCACAACGAACTGGAGATGACAAACACAACGACGAGGTATTGATGTAATAATTAAATTTGAAACAAGAGATCTTTTAATTGAGTATGAGGTAATGAAATTATAGGGATATTTTTGTGTAATACTCCTAGATAATATATAATAGATAATAGATATTGTATATATGATGGTTGCGATTTGTTTTAATTTTTTTCTTCTGATATGCGATTTATTTTACATTTGATTACTACGTTAAATACGATTTTAAATTTCTAAGTTTGAATTTTTAAATTGAGTATAAATTATTGTATTAGTTAACGTTTTAAAAGTTGAGCATAAGTTTATAAATTATATTTTACTTGATTGGACATTGAAATTTATTAAATGATGGGAGTGTCATATCATATGGTTTGTCATCTAAATGGTTTGTAATCGGGATGTTTTATATATTATATAGTCCTTTCATTCCATAATAATTACAACGTTTGATCACATAAGTCATAAAATAGATGATACTACTAATGGTCGTTTACAAATATGATATAACCCTGGATCAAAATAAAATTTATATCATATCGTTTAAAAATAGAATATATATATATATATATATTATTTTTTATTTTTTTGAAACAGTTCGGCACATTCAGAGTTATAAATGAAAGGAAAGGGGGTTAAAAACAAAAATTCATAAGAAAGAAAATTCAATTTCTGTGTTTCTTGTAAAGTGTTCTGGTATGACAGTATTTGTTTTTCTCATGATATATAGGATCCCACTTTAAATTCATGTTTATGTTAGGTGATGATTTTAGTTTCAAATGTCACGGTTTTCTGATTCTTTCGCTTCTTGTTTATTACGGTGCTTTAAAAAGGCAACAGATTGACCGAACACTAGTATCGATGTAAATTTTGACATGCGTATAATAATGATCAAATGTTTTTTTTTATAAATTTTACTGTAAAACATCTTGTGTAAATTATATATTCTAGTGTAATATATGTTACGGGATTGAGGTCCATCATATGTGAGCTTTTTTCTTAAATAGGTTTTTTTATAAAACAAATTCCCAATTTATGATAACAAAAAAGTTTATTCCCAAATTAAATCTTTTCCTAAATTCTAGAGAGAAGAGATGTACTGTGTCTTTTGTCTTAAAAGAAGCTATGCCTTTTTGTCTGACTTGAAGAAGTTGTGCGTCTTTAGTTACATAAAAGACACCAATATGTGGGTTTAGGTGTTTGTTTTCCATAGCAAACCAAAGACACTGGACGTCTTTTATGTAACTAAAAACACACAACTTCTTCAAAAACAAAAACGCACAGCTGACGCACAACTTTTTCAAAAACAAAAGACACAAGTCGTCTTTTTCCTCTAAAATTTAAAAAAAGATCTAATTTAAGAATAAATTTCTTTCTTATCCCATATTGATATTGAGAATTTTCTTTATGTTGCTGTCATTGGGTTGTCACGAGTGACCTTGCCCCAGTTGCAAGAGCCTTAACTCTCTTTACATTGTATCATCAGCCCTTTTGTTTTTTATTTGTTTTTTTTCTTTGGAAAAGTTGTATCATCAGCTTTTATGTCCTCATCAAAGCACCATTGTCGAAAAAGTCTATGAACAACGAGTGATTGTTGTACATTTCGTCTGTATATGGGTGAATGAAGACTATGTTCGATGTATGTGCCGATCGATCGTGTTCGATGTATGTATGTGTCATTCTCGCTTACTCGATGCAAGACCCTTATCAGCGCTGGAAAGAGTACTGGATCAATTATTGCCAGCAACACTAGCCGGGGATATTTAATAGCTACACACAATGCGTAATCCCGTGCGTTGCACAGGAATCTATAAACTAAACGTAAACGGTATTTAGAGATTTTAACATTCCAAATAAATCTTAGCGACATAAATGTTTTTATTCACAGTAAGATAAATCTAAATGGTGTACAAAAGATAAGGAAGCAACAAATATTATTATGAGGTCAATGCATGGTAAAAAAAATGAAAATTCCATAATTGAAACCAATACAACATATTGTACAAATTATCAAAAAGTAAAAACGCTATTCTTAATTTAATTACATACAATAAAATCATGCATTATTTGTTCTGTGAAAGTTGTTTTCAGAAAAATGACTTATGTTAAATTTGTTTGATTATTATTAAGAATGCAAATGAAAAGATAATAAAATACTTTTTCTGTCCCGTAATTTTTACAATGACACACACAACGAATTGTTCTATTTTTATTCTTAATGATATAAGAAAATCTGAAATTGGCACAAGATTAAAGTTCACAACGAAGTATTCCATTCTTATTATTAACGATATCAGAATTACATAATTCTAGAATACAATAGGGTTTACATCTAAATCATCTGGTCCAATTCAATATACCAAACCCTTGCAAAATATTTTGAGACGAATGGATATAAAGATAGAGAGTACTTTGTTATCTCTTTGACTGAGTCAATATATACGATGAATAACCAAGCTAAATCAAGTAATCACATCTATAAAATGGTGAACAAGGGGTCATGAGCTTCATCACTACTTTATAGCACAAGTCTTCCTCATTCAAGATTACGCAGGTGTATCTCTTGCTTTGTTAAAATTTGTTGTATAAAGCCTTCAACAAGATGAGTTCAACTCCAGATGATAACGGTGTCCCGACTATTGATACAACATCAACGACGCATCCTTTCAATAGTTAAGGTTGTTAAATTGTGATTTCAGATAATCCATAAGAGATTTATAAATTGAGTCAATGTAATGCTACATGAATGAAGATTTGATACTGTATAGTGTTTGGGAGTTGAGACTTGTTTATCCTAATCTTATGTTAGATTGGGTTCTATATTCGATTGAAGTTCTGGAACGTATCCATATAATTTCGTCAAGTGCAGGATGTGGAGAGATCCCTACAACATAGAATGATATACGTAGACCTTATCTCTATTTTTATATAAAGAGAATGTTTTCTGATATCTTTAAGTGTCGAAACTCTGAATTCAAAGTTAGGAGTGAAGCGGTTTATATCTAAGTCAACTCCTTTTGACAAACTATGGGAAGTCTAATTACTCAAGTATTCCCTCCGTCCCGAAAAATATTAACACTTTGACTTTGCACGCGTATCGATGCAAAGTTCGACACGCGGGTAACGATGATCAAACGTAATTTTTTTTTTTCTAAATTTATAATGAAACATCATTGTTTGTGTAATTACGTATTTTAAGTTAATACATGTTGTGCGACGATCATACGTGATTTGATATGAAAACAAGATTTTTATTCATGCGTGTGGAATAGTACAAAATACATATGTGTGTTAACTTTTGTGGAACGGATGGAATCTATTATATATAAAATTACACAAAACATCCAAATGACAAACCATCTGGATGGCAAACGATCAGACAAACGACATAGCATGACACGATATTTATGTCGTTTTAAAATCTTTAAATGACAATCGAGTAATTCCAAGTACTTTAAATTAAAGAAATCTTTATCTAATTAATTCTTGGTCATTGATTAAGAGATGAACGGTTGAGGTTAAATGCTAAATTGTTTTAAAGATCCTTTATTAAAAAAAATTAAAAAAGATTAAAAAAATTACCTAGAAGTTCCACGTAACCAAATTAATTATGATGAAGTATCATCCCCTCTTTTTTTCCTCTAAAATACCTCTTATTATTTTTTTGGCTTTTAAAAAAGACTTATCGTTTTTGTGTGATTTGTGAAGATTTTATTTTATTTTATTTTTCTTTTTTCTTTTTTGAAAATGAATCTTGCGCCTTGAAAAATTTACTCGCATAATCTACTCGAAATGTCATTCAACCATTTACTTATTCTTCTTCAAACATTCTCTTCTTCCTTAAACGTTCTCTATCAAACGATTATTCATTATTTTCGATCAAAAAAACATTTTATCATTCTATTTCTTTTCAATCAAATCACAAATGGCTTCGTCATTAGTTCGTTGTCGACAACGGTAACGGTTCGTCGTCCAATCATCGCCGTTGGTAGTTCGTCAACGTTAGTTCGTCGTCGTCGTTATTCCGTCGTTCTCGGTCGGTCGACCGACTGTCATCATCGTCGTCAGATTTAAAAATACTAGATATTAGAAAATTATATTTTGGATTGAATATTTATGTTTAGAAAAAGTATCTTTTCATTGATTACGGGGTCCTAATGGTAATAAAAAAAATAGTTAGGTACTTTGATGTAATTAAAATTGCATACATGTACCTATCAAGAATTCTTCCTAAAAAGATCCAGCAAATTATTTCTCAGATGAAAATAATCAAATATTATAATAAAACAAAAAGATTTTTTATATAATTATTTTATAAAACAAAAAATTAGGAATTATATTTTATATTGATTATTAATCATCCACCTACAATGATATCTATATTATATAAAAACTAAAATTTATTTTATTTTATGAGTTGATATTTATATAACAAGGTCTTTAATTTTTCAACTTTTATCAAACCGTGCAGTTCACGAGTTAATAATCTAATATATATATATCTAATTATACAATTTTTTTCCTGTTTCGAACCATCAGCATGGGAAATGACAAACCATCGAATAAAAAATAAAAATAATCCAAACTTTTTGACAAAGAAATAAATCTAATTTAATATATCTAACCTATTCGATATCGTATATATCTAAAAAAAATAGGAAATATTTATTAAAAAAAATTATAAACTATTAAAAAATACTATGAATTTTTTTTTCAAAATATTAAAATACAAAATAAAAAGTAGAACTATTTATCTTACATCTAATTATAAAAAAAATCACCATACAACATATATTATCTGGCGAGATGTCATCCATTCAAAATCTACTAGTAAAAAAGAATACATAAGTTGAGTTTTATACTCGATTTAGTTTATTATTGAAATGTTCAATTGAATAAGAAAACCATCATATTTAGTATAGAATAAATTAGATAAGTTATTATTACTATTATTATTCTTGGCAGGCATTATTATTATTTTATAAAATATCAGCTGAAAAAACTAAAAATCAATTAAATAGAATATAATATAACATATATCTTAATCAATTAAACTTTAAAAAACATCAAAATCAAAATACATAGAAACATCATTTATTCAATTTAAGGAAGAAAGATAGGAAAAAAAATCAAGATACACAGAAATTATCTTTTCAACATAAAATTAAAATCCAAACAAAATCTTTTTAAAAGAAAAATATTAACAAAAATATTTGGATAGATCTTATAAACAAAATTTTCATATAAAAAAATTATTTGGTATGTCATGCAATCACGTAGTTTATGTGACTTTAAAAAACAAAAATTTATGATAATATTAGAATCATCAAATATTAATTTGAAAAAGAAAAGTAAGAAAAAATCAAAATACACAAAAAATTATTTATTTGACATAAAATCGACAATAAAATAAAATCTTTTAAAAGAAAAAATATTACACAAAACTATGTATTTCACGCAAAATAAACAAAAACATAAAATACATATTTAGGACATAAGTTATATAATATTATTATTTTATTATAATTTTTTATCTCGTGCAGCGCAAATGACAGTATTCTAGCAAATGTATCTAACTACTCAAGTACTTTCTCGTGTCAAACCATCAGTCTGGGAAACAATAAATCATCTGGAAAAAAAGCTTATTCGCGACTTTATATATCACGTTTAAACACAAATGTATGTGTCTTTAGCAAGTAATATGTGACTATATGAATTATCGTCCCACGAGGACTTAGATCTAACGATTGAAATATGAATAGTGTTTCTTGGTTAAACAATCAAAATAGGATGAGTTGTTACGTGACACTAAGGGTTCTAATAACTAAACTAAGCTAATAAAAATCAAACACACATAAATATCGAAGATCAGGGTTCTACATATGTGAAAAGGTAGAGTTGCGACTTCCTCTTCCGATTGTATCTAGTCACTATATCGCTTGACTAGCTAATCATGAGTCGTGGTTAGAGATGTATCTCTAAAGTGTAATCTGCACTCTGTCGAAGTCATACCTTTGAGACAACCCTCAAGCTCATCTAAAGAATGTGTTATCTTATTTTGAAATTTTGCATCTAGTATTTTCTCCGTTGAGTTGTCTTCAAATACTGTAATCTTGTAGCACGAGTCATGAATATTCAAGGTATTTGACGCCTTGAATATCTTGAAAATAGCTTCCTCCCCTTCAACTCGGAGCTTCAAATCTCCACTTGTGAAATCGATCAATGCCTCTGCCATTGACAAGAATGGCCTTCTCAAGATAATCGGCACATTATCATCTTCTTTCATATCCAAGATCACAAATCAGCGGGAAAGAAGAACCAATCAACCTTTACAAGCACGTCCTCAAGCACTCCACTCGGATGAGTAAGGGAACGATCCGTCATTTATAGAGTCATGTAAGTGGGCCTTAGATCCTTCATTCCAAGCTTCCTACAAAAAGAATAGGGCATCAAATTAATAAAGGCACCAAAATCAGATAGGGCCTTATCTATTTTAACCTTTTCAATGGTACACGTGATTGTGAAACTCCCGGGGTCCTTGAACTTTTGAGGTAGCTTCCGTTAGATGATGGTACTACACTCCTCGTTGAGTTTAACTTTCTCAATCTCCTCAAGTTTTCGCTTGTTTGACAAGATTTCCTTCATGAATGTTTCATACGAAGGTAGAATGTTGATGTGTAACCTTTAAAAGACTTGTAAGAACTTCTCAAATTGCTTACCTAACTTGTGTTTGACGAACCGTTGAGGAAATGAAATCCTAGGTACGTAGGGAGGGGGATTGTCCGAAAAAAACTTAGATGTAACCTTGGCCTTCTCTTTAGATCAGAAGTCTCTTCATTAACGTGCTCCATTGATGGATCATGGATAGACTCATTCCCCTTGTTAATGTCGGGTTCCTTCTCCTTTTTTGGCTCATCCTCTTTAGGTCATTCCGGATACTTCAAAGTCGTTCCGCTTCTTGTAGAGATCGCCTTGACATGTTCAACGGGATTCTTTCCGTGGTGCTCGTAAGTTGGTCTTGTGGACGATTGGTTAGGAGTGTTGCTATTTGTCCCATTTATGTCTCCAAGGTCTTCAAGGAAGCCCCATGATTCATGAAAATAGTCTCATGGTGTTGGAAGTTTTCGTCTGTCTTAACCATATATTTAGCTAGAATGTCTTCAAGGTCGAGCTTTGTCGATTGAGGAGGATTCGGATTGAAACCCGGAGTAGTGAGAACGGCTTGACTGTTCTTCCATGGAAAATCCGGATGGTTCCTAGCGTTGTTTAGGTTGAAATAATTTTTGCTGTCTTGAGAAGATCACATGAATCCTTGCCCATACGCTATTTGATCCATGGGTTGAGCTTGCACCATGTGAGCATGCAAGTGACATTCGTTGCTTACATGGGGGCCTCCGCACATCACAAAGAGAAGAAGAAGGTGCTTGGACTACATTCACTTAGGCATTTGAGGAGCTCGTCGATAGGACACTCACTTGCTTCGTAAGAGCATCAAGTTGCTTCATGATTGAGGTGACGGTGTCAAGTTCGAGCATATCAGGCACCTTCTTATGGACTTGTCTTTCATCGGTCAATGATAGGAATTATCTGTCATGGAATCAAGTAGAACGTAAGCCATCCGATAGTCAAGATTCATAAGTTTTTCCTTGGCAGCCACATCAAGGAAACCCGAAGCTCAGAGTGGAGTTTCTTAAAGAAACTCTTCATTTGCATCCAATCGAGTAACCCGTGATACGAACACTTCTTGACCAACTCCCTGAATTGTTCACGTGACTAATGTGGAGTCTTCGTGTCGTATTAGGCAAAAGATGTGATGTCGCTTCAGAGCTTGACGAACTTGGCCGGAGAGAAGAATTTTGTTAGAAACTTTTTGTGCCATGTCGGTCCAAGTGCGAACAGAAGCATATTGGAGGTTGAAGAGTCACTTCGACGCCTTCCCTTTTAAAGAGAAAAGAAAGAGAAAGAGTCTGATCGTCTACTCCGTCACGTCATTTACTGTGATAGTGTTAGTTCTCATTAGGAATTTCGTCAAGTGATTGTTGGGGTATTCACTTGAAAATTTACTAAACAACTCGTCTTGAATCATGTTGATAAGGGAAGGCTTGATCTCGAAATTTCGAGCATCAATAGTAGACGTGACAATCGCGCTATACTCATTAAGAACCTTCGGCATTGCTTGCTCTTTCATCGATGGCATAGCCGATGGAGGTGGATTGATTCCCATTAGGGCCGCTTGAACCCTGACTTGGACCGTCGCTTGGATTTGTATTTGGGTTTCCATCGGTTGGTTTGGAGGTTGGGGAGCATTGTGATGTGTCCCATTTCCCACCCCCCAAGAGTTGGTTTTGGTTATCTTACGGATCCATTCAAGATAATGTTGCACGAGAGACTGCCTTTTGTTGCTTGCGGTGTCGCCTAAAAATCCATTTCATCATGATTCTACCTTAACTGAAATACAAAACAACAATATTAAAAAACTTTAACATGAACTATCAGCACTGATAGTATTCAATCTAAGATAGAAAACATGTTCGTCAACAACATATTCATCCTAGTCCAACCATTATCAACCAGACCACAGTCCAACCAATGTCGGTCGAGCGTTTTATCTTTAAGACAGCGTAATTTTTTTTTTAACAAAATAAGTTATTATTTGAATTTGATTATGATTGTTGTTTGAAAAATCAATACTTTGAAATTCTTTTGTAGTACTAAAACTATTTTATTTTTTTCTATAAGTTTCTCTAATTTTATATAACTATGACTTTCTGTCTCGTGTAGGACGGGATTTTGTTTTTACTAGCCACTTATCTGAACCCGATATCTACTCGATATGACATCAAGTGATACCGCGTAGTACTCAAGGAATTTTTAAATTGTTTAAGGGCTATTGCATAAGTTAACTTTATTCAAGTAATCAGATTATGTTGGTTGTTTAAAACAATTCATAAATCTAAAATCTTTTAAATAACAAACATGCTTAAGTTTCTCGAATATTATTTATTTCTATTACAAAATTTTTAGAGAATTTATAAATTCAAGGCTAGATTTTATATGTCCAAGACAAATTTTTTAAGTGGGGTATTTTGATCAAAAAAACTAGCAATGCCCAATTTTTATCCCGTGTAACATACGATTCCATATTCTAGTATTCTATAATTACAGCATCACGATTATCTTCAAATGGAGAAAATCTTTACATTTGTATTGAGATGGAGGATGCAGTTACTATTAACTGTGTCCCAATTTAATTATATTAAGATTTTATATGTTTGTTAAATTTATATAAATAAATAAAAAGTTTTTAAAAATAGTAAGATATAAGTGAAGTTTAGTTAAAAGAAGGAAAAAAATGATGGGATGATTTGATTATATAATATAAATTCATTATCAAATAAAAAATAAAAAAGATTATATTTATATTAAAAATAAAAAAATATTATAATTAAATTAGGATAGATGAAGTATTTAATATAATTGGATCGGCTCGGCTGGTCGAAACCCTGGTGCCTCAGTCAAGGCAGTTCAATAGAAAACCTGGATCATTAAGCAACCGATATAATCAAACCCGATCAAAATTCATGAAAACAGGATGAACCACCAATAGAAAAAAAAAACACAAAGGATTTTAAAATTATTCATGCCTCTTTCATAAAAAAAATTTGCATTTATACGAGATGCATAAATTTCCATTCTTTGTCAAATATAATCTATATTCAAATTGATATAGTAGTAAATGTTAAAGTATTCATATTATTCCTTTCATGACATAAACAACACTTATTTATTTCGACTGTCTTAAAATATATATAACATATCTAACCTTTTCACATTAAAAAATATCAAAACAATCATCATCTGTCATAATACACCTACCATCTCATCTCACAATTATTATAGTAAATCTTATTATTATCAAAAAAAATTCTTAATCGAAATTCACATAAATTTAACACACACGTCAAATTTAACCCTAAAAATGAAATCCTAATCCTATAAAATTGATCCTAAATCTTAAAAATAAACTTCTAAACCTTAAAAACAAATCCTCAAAATCTTAAATAAAACCTTAAAAAGTTAATAATTTTAGATATTTTTTATATCTTGAAAATTTTTGAATCGTTGGATCCAAATCCAATGATTCACGAAAACCAACAGCAGGACGGCAAAGAAATCTCGACAGCCAAGGATCCACGCCCATCAGTTAAACTGGTTGAGCCAGTAACCAGATGACGCAAGACTTCTATCACGTGACTCACGTTTACGTCCGAATTAAGGTTTCAAATTGATGGACAACATTCCTTCTACTCCTTCCTACAAATTAAACGTAATATTTTAAATATTATATTTTCGAGATGAAAATTGATTCACATAATCTAACAACAAAATATTATTTTTTTAAAAAAATTATTATAAAATATTAATGATAATTTATATTATATATTTTAATCTAACATCAATTACATAATTTACTAAAATTATTAAAATAACAAATTAAATTTCTCAAAATATATATTGATTAATACAATGATCAAAAATATTATATATAATATAAAATGGAGGAGATATTTTTATGGAATTCACGTGATGGAGTTTAATAATCATAGATGAAACGGACAGAATATCATTCCAATCTGGATTACGAAACGTAGACCTGTCACACAGGCCCTTCTTTTGTAGTGCAATTACGAAGATCCAATCCAGGAGCATATCATATAGGAGTATCTTCTCAACAAGACCATCTATGCGAAAAAAGTCCGATTATAAAATAGTATCAAAAGCCCAAATCTATTGACCCAATTCGTCATGGACCAAATCCATTTCTTTTCATCAGAAATGTCAAGAAGAGAGTAGAAAGCTGTGGAATCGCCAATTCCAGCAAGAAAGTTCCATTCCCATCTCAAAACCAAAAGAACAAACATGAAACTCCAGAATCCTCTCATCCTACCTATCACACATTTGCCATCAACTCCGATTTTCCCACAGCAGAAACTCGAAACAACGTCACAAACCAAACCACACAACATTTCGAAGGCTATTTTCGCAACCCCGAATAAGCTATAAGCAATGTCGCTCATTTCAAGCATCTTCGGAAGCCGACACACCAATGTTCTCGATCCCTTCTCATTCGACACATGGGACCCCTTTGATGGCCTGTTCGCGTCGCCTCTGGCCAATGTACCTGGTTCATCTCGTGAGACGGGTTGAGTTCATGAACGCCAGGATTGACTGGAAAGAGACCCAGGAAGCACACATCTTCAGGGCGGATCTTCCAGGCCTGAAGAAAGAGGAGGTTAAGGTCGAGGTACAGGATGGCAAGATACTTCAGATAAGCGGGGAGAGGAGCAAGGAGAAGGAGGAGAACGACGGATAAGTGGCACCAGGTTGAGAGGAGCAGCGGGAAGTTCCATCGCAGGTTCAGGCTCCCGGAGAACGCCAAGCTGGATGAGGTCAAGGCCGCGATAGAGAACAGAGTGTTGACCGTCATGGTTCCTAAGGTGGAGGAGAAGAAGCCTGAGATCAAGAGTATCGACATTTCTCGTTAAGAATCAGATTGTGTTTCGAGTTACCATGAATACAACCAAAACAAGAGAATCTGTTTGGTTAATTTGTGGGTGAAAGTACACCATGTCATTGGGATGTCTGAGCGTGTAATTTCAAGGAGCTGAAAATGAATAAATAAACTTGGCCGTTGACGATTTCAAGCATTCTTTATCCAGTTAAACATAAACTACTGCTTCATTCCATGAAAAATTTAGTGCTCGAGTTCAAAGAAGCATAATACCTGACAAACGAGGCGCTCTTCAGCATCCTCTCGACAAGAACTCCTTGTACTGCAGGAAAGGCCTCTATCGGGTCTTTAAATTTCATTCGCAATGTACTTCAATGATGCTAATAAAAGAACATTTTCGAGGCTAGGAATTCAAAGATGACATAGAATGGATGCACGAATG
>JAOVYX010022192.1:0-14897 GCA_035668315.1 Drosera spatulata | reverse complement strand
ATCTCGGAACAATCCTCCCTAGGGCTCTTCTGGAGCAAAACTTCACAGACATCGTCTTCATAGTCTCCATCAACAGCTATGCTATATCGTCCTTGCTTGTCTGTCACGGCATCTGCAGTATAGGTAAGGTCTCCACCGGTGATGTTCCTGCACTCTAACCGGACCTTGGCACCTGAATTTGGCAAGCCAAACAGTTTGGAATGTAAAAGATCAATGAGATCAAGTTACATACATATTTGCAGTCTTTGTGCACAAGTTCTTTAGCATTATAGGAAACTGGAAACATATATGCACCTTCGAGGTATTCCGTGACCCTGGTGACAAACTCAGCGCGGCAAGTGTCGCAATAGACCTGTCCCTCGACGAAGAAGCGGTCAACAACACATTGGGAGATCCCGACAAAGGAGAGGAAGCAAAGAGTGGTAGCAACGACAACAATGGTTAGAGAGTTTGCCATCTTGTTGCTTAAATCGTAATCAAAGTTATAGTTTTTGATTGACCGAAGCCTAATGAAAATGTATCGAGGAGAGGAAACAACAAACAAACAGAGTTTTATATATGCAATGAAACAATAAAAATAACAGATGGAAGTTATTTTTAGGGTGTGGCTTGTTCTATTTTAGTTAGATTAATAGAAACCAACCATGAGTTTTCAAGGTTTGATTAATGAAGTGTTATTTTTGGATGAAAGGCCTTCATCTGAAATTTGGCTCGAGTACCTATTTCAAATTTCAGTTTATAATACTAAACACATTTTGCATGGAATGTTTTTTCTTTTTTCGAAATATTTACATCGAGATTTTTTTAATATAAATTTCAACTATATTACGGGCTTCACTACAAATTTTATTTGACAAGAATTTAACTATTGATTAAAGTTAAATATCATAACATTTGTTTTAATACAAAAGAATGCAAAAAATCCAAAATTATGATCCCTGCGAATTCGGGATACCTTTTATAATATTTTTTATATATTTATTCTATTAAAAATAAATAAATATCCCAATTATAAATTTGTAATAAATTTGAACGGTATAATTTATTTTGAATCATATTATACAGTATATTTTTGTATATGCCATCTTTGTCTATCATAAAGTTTGAGCTCACAACTCTATAAACCATCTTCTATCATATCTAAGATTTTCACATGTGGTCACTTTTAATGGTAGTGATAGACTCAAATTGAACAAAGCTGTTGCAATCTCGATCTTTCTTTTTCTCACAACCTCTTCCTCACTCCCCCAGATAAGTTTCATGTGTTTGCACCATCAGTCGATGGATAAGTTGGAAGATGGTCCATCGATCCTTTACTATTTAATGAAAATCAATTTCAGTCATTACTATTTCAGTCAAGCTGATATATAATCAAATTAAGAGATTGACAGACGAGAAAAGTCATTAAAACTGATTTTCGTTAGCATTGTTATTCAATGGAAGTTATTGGTTCATTTTGTATAGCCTCTACCTTTATAAAACAAGCTAGTAACATGAGCTAAGCTAGCAATAGTAGCTAATGTACTTGTGTCAACTGTCAAGAAGACACAACAAGAGCTACGTAGCTTATAGCAAGTGCAAAACCACATGAGAACCAACTAATTTCAAACAAGCGACTACAGATTATCCACTGCGATTGAAACATGCCGAGCAACTTTTTCCTCGTCGGGACCAACTATGTCGCCGTCCTAATCTCCTGTTGGTAGAAATTAACGCTCTTCATTTCTTCCTTCTTAAGTCTATTTACCATCAAGAGACTCAATAATAAATCGTTTTTTATATGATAAAAACTATAAGATCGGGGATTCGACACTTTAACATATCAAAAAACATCTCTATATAAATATAAAATAAGACTATATACGTCATCCTGTCTTACAGGATTATCCTCCCCAGTTTTTTTTCTTTTAAATCTTCTTACAACAGTATAGCATGATGTCGATTCTCCTGTCAATTTTGGTTCAAGATAATCCTAAGGCTAGCGAGATAGGACGTGCCAAGTCCAAGGCTACGGGACGACAAATCAATAAACCAAAACCCATCAGTTATCCGAAAATTAATACTACAGACCACTTGAAACTGAGAAGTAATCTACCTTTTGTTACATGTTGAGTTGGGGACCAACCATTGCTCGACAATTTCTTTGGATATTTAACTTCTTGTACGTCCGAGATATTTCTATGATGCAATGGATTAGGTTGAAGAAGTTCAACTAATGCTTTGTCTCCCTGCATCTTGCTGGTCGCAGATTTTGTGGGCCTCTCACGCCGATGGATTTTATTCCTGTGTCACACCAAGATCACAAATTAGGCACATGTATCGTGTTAATCCTAGTTGTCCATGTATGGATCGATCAAACTCGATGCCTTATCACTCCGACATTCTAAGATCATGACGTCACGACACTTAGTTTCAGAAAACACAATATTGTAATTCGACGATGTCAATATCATGTGATATACCAAGCTAATCAGGATAAGTTACTCCAGAATTCAACGAGCTGATTTCATTCTGTTTGATTCACGATAATATTCCACAAACATCAATCCGATCGAAAAGATCGTGAAGAGGATGTTAAACGTGGGAGTCGTGAAAGTGCCAAACATGACTACATGAGGGTGGCTGTTACAGAAAACGACCAAATGCAAACGTAGTCACAATACCTAACGTTGGGGATGACCTAGAAAAAAAGTACTGGAAAACACACTTGACATATGGTCCATGACAAACCACAAAAGCATAAGAGTCTCATTAGCAACATCATACAAATAAAACAGAACAGGACGACACCACACGCCTTATTCGTCATTTTTTTTTGGAGGGTTATGCTCTTCTATTTGAACCTTCTGTTGAATGTTAAAACTATAATCGTCTCAGATCTCAACAGTATCAAGAAAACATAATCCTTCCTATGATCTCTACAACATTGGAACAATACTTTAGTAATCTGATATCGCTTCGCAATCGGTCGGATATGCTTGAATAAGGCTACCAAATCCTCGTAGCACAACAACTTACTACAGCATACTCACGATGTCAACCTCATAAAAAGTCTATATAATCTAAAAAGTCTCTTGTTATCAAGAGAACATCGTACACAACATTTTCATTTGATATAACAGTCTGCCTAACACAACATATCTAGAGTTGTATTCTAGATAGAGGGTGGACTTTGTAGAAACAATTATTGATAATTAATAATCTATATGCGTACCAAAGAGTTGATTAATTAGCTTGAGCGGCTTAGACTATCCTAAACTATTCCTGATTTCATGGAGGTGCTGAGGTTCGATGATCACTTATCCAAAGATTTCTAACTATCAAAACCTACAATATAATTTTATAGATGGCTAGATAGTTAACTACGTGAATGCCCCATATTCCACAAAATAAATTGTTGTAGGTATTTGAACAACGCCTAAGACAAACTTCATAACCGATCCTAAATCACGATTACCTAACAACGAGAATAAATAACCTTAAAGTATGATGCAATGATTCTCTTTCTCATAATTTCTGTCAACAAAAGTACGTTAAAGCGATCACAAATTATACTCATCTTGCAACATTAATAATCAACGTACGATGTGCAAAATTTACTACTTCACGACTTATGACCAATACGAAAAAATCATCCATACACCTTTGACATAACAAGGTTGTATGAATACAATAGTATCAAACCTAGATATTGAACAATAATCGTACTATAATGAACTAGAAACATATCCTGCTAATAACATGGGTCACGCACGGAAACAAAACGGTGTATATCATACAGACGTCAATGTGACTCATGACACACGACTTATAAACCACGACAACAATCATGAATTATATGTATTTTCTCTAATCATCGGATTAATAATATGTTCATATCGTAGATAATCCCAGAACCTCACGTAACCGTCCTCCTAAGTCATCAAATTGGTTCCCTCAAGCAATAGACTTATCATGCCTCATCGGATCAAGGCCGATTTGGTCCCCGAAGGGCCAAACATAAACAAAAACACGTATGATCAATGTATGTAGGAAAATGATGTACAAGAAGAATAACTAAGCTAGGGTTGGCATATTCCATCACTAGGAACAAGCAGTTAGCTTCGCTACAAAGCGAACCAAACCTAAGTTCTATTCACGTATTTCAGCTTCCATCATTCCATAACAGACTATATCGCAGCATAAAAGCATAGAGTGAAATGAACTTGGAGCATATGATGGAATAAAAATTGGGTCGATATATGCATACCTCATAGCCTATTGAAAGGCAGCTCATGTTGTTTTGCAAGACCATATTGCAGGACCTGACATGATGATCCGCACTGTCAGTGGAAACATCTCCAGCATGCAACCACAGATTTCAACCACAAGAATATACACAAAAAGATTTTGGACATGTGATGGCGCATAGCCACTTCTTTGCACACCCACAATCGCCCTGCAGGAAGATTAAACATGAACTTGATGAGAAAAGAATATCCATGGTTTGGAAGAAAAATTTAATCCGCAAATTGGAATCAAGGCTTTTAAAAGGCCAGTTGATATCAAACTTGTAAGTAAACATGCATTTCAGAAGATAAGGGCCACTCTACTGTCACAGTGAAGTGCATAACTGCATATTAGATAAGGGACACTTCACTGTCCAAGTCAATTAACATGAAAATATGCCCTAAATTTTATGTAGCCAAAGCAAAGAATCTCGAGCAGGAAAGAGCTCCAACCAATAGATTTGAGAGAATGAAATAGAAAAGAGAAAAAAAAAATATAGCCTCACAACCAGGCCAGCAAACCCAGATACAAGTACAACATGAGCAGAATGCTGGAAAATCCTAATGCCCTACACCCTAAACCTTGACCAAAGGATAAGCAACAAAAGTCCGTCGACCCAAGAAAGGTGAAAACAAGGAAGCTTGTTAGTGCCACAAAAAGAGTAAAAAGAAGTTGCAAATGCCGAATTGTGAGAAATTGTGTGCCCGATAACCGCCATAAGTAAAATGCCAAATATAAACCCCATCAAAGCACAAACAATCGCATATTTGTTCATTAGATACAATCATTAGGAAAGGCATGCACAATGTGTATCGCTTGCCTCATCAGAGGAATGGCCTCTACATAGGCAATGCGAAAACAATAGCCCACTGATACAACCAGCGCATTGTTTAGATGAATACCCTTCCAGTATGTCTTAGCAACTAAAACACCAGCACCTGCTGAGTTCAATCTGCATCATACACAAACATTTTGCCGTCTTGAACCACATTCTCCAATCAACCATACCGAATAACACTCAGATCCCACCAGAAACATAAACATCGTACAAAACCCTAAAAGTCAGCCAAAAAGGACTTACTAAAGAACCTACCCGAAAGAGAAGCGCGCCGCTTCGGACAGCCTTCGGTGTTGTCAGAGATAACGGCGATGAACATTCCCCGTCGGAGACAATGTCGTCGGGATTTCAGCACGTTTTGTACGGACACGGAAAACCCTAATGAGATGAGATGCGCCGAGAGACGAAGTTGTACTAGGAAGAGAAGTGTGGTAAAACCGTGAGCGAGGTGTGAATTTTGTCTATCTAGGCCCGATTTATCGTCCACCAGACGTTAAAATGCACTCTTCAAAGTTGGAGTCACTGAGAGATGCTATTGTGCAACCAGAGTCATTGGATGCAATTTTTATGTGGCGTTGGGCCTGATTCGGCTCCAAGCAACTGGTTCCTCTGTGTATCTTGGATTGCTATATTAACCTCCTGTTACATTTTGATACGCAGCATCAACTTCACGAACACGCCCTAAATCATTCGCTTCATAGGACACTTACCGAGCAATATTTTCATTCTATGCTGCAACTCCGATGATTCATCAATACTTGCTTAAAACAACAGTTACCAAGCAGTCACACTTAACATACTTCATCATCCAGGATTACAGACTGATCACGCTAACACACAATACACAACATAACAGAACATATACAACCCTTACATCTAACAATCCGACCCGGATATCTCAATCGACCTCACATTCCTCCTCCTCCTCGGCTCCCTCTCCCACCACCCACCACCACTCACCCCCACCTTCGGCACAACAACGGTAACCACTCCATTCTCCACCGACGAGCTCACAGCCCCAACCCTCCCGTCATCCGGCACCCGAAACCTACACTTAAACCTCCCACCACCACTTATCTCGACTGCTCTCTCATCCTCGTTGATCTCCAGCTTCACGTCATCCGATCCGATCCCGGCGGGAAGATCCGCGACGAAGAGGTACGCTTCCGGGAGCTCCGTGGAGCGGAATCGGGTGGCGACGGAGCCTTCGGTCTCGAGTGAGAGATCCGAGTAGGGGACGGAGCGAGAGGGGAAGGGGAAGGCGGTGAGCCATGGCGAAGAGGTGGAGGAGAAGAAGCGGTCGATGAGGGAGTGGATCGAGGCGGAGGAGTCGAAGAGGGACTCGTCGGAGAAAAAGGAGCCGTCTCGTGGGAATATCGACATGTTCGGGTGAGGGGAAAGTGAGCGAGCGACGGACTAGTTTGGTGATGATAAGTGTCGTTGATGAAGACTCGTATGTTCGTGTTTGCCTTTATCATTATGAAACGAACAATCCAGAGACATGCTTCGAAAAACCACCGATACATAGGGTTCAACCTACCAATGGCAAAATGATGAAATTTACTCGTTACAAAAAAAAACTTTCTTTTTATATTGTTGATTATAAAGAATTATCTTAAAATTGTATGGAATCCATCACAGAATTCATAAATAATATTATATATATTTTATTAATAGGAATGTGAGATAAAAAAATAAAAAATAATAATAATAATGGATGAATTGATATGCTATAAAATAAAGATGATTCAATTTTTTTATGTGAAAACGTTATTAAATATGAAAAAGTTATAATTTAAATGACACATGTCATAAAGGAAAATGTTACAATTTAGAAATTTCAAAACGTTCCGTTTTTATTCTTAACGATATAAGAAAAAAAACTGAACCAATTAAGAATTAAAATTCACAACTTAAATTATCATTAAAAATTTATAATAGATTTATAAAAAACTAGTTTTGAACATAGTAAATCACATATCGAAATGTATTATATTATAAATTATGTGGGAGGGATAAAATAAGTCGCAGCATTTGGCTCCGTGTGACAGCATGTATTCACAGGATAATAGATCATAGCTGACTCAACCAACTCGTAAGACATTTTCCGAGTGTCCGAAGTAAAACCTGAACTCGAGATACTGATTAGTGGCACATGGCAAAATGCTTGGTACTTGAAAGAAACGGCAATTACAAATCCAATGCAACAACGAAGTCTCAACAATCTCACAGTCTGGCCCATATCATGCAGAAATCATACTTTCAAAGAACATTGGGCACGTTGATGATGCTACTAGTGATACAGTCACCTAATCATGGATATTGTAAACAAAGATTAAATACACTACAAAACTTAGGTTCTCATAAAACACCGGTGGAGAAGCAAAGTCCAAACACACCCATGACAAGTTGGGATGGAAAAAATGTTTATCTTCTTCGCATCCCTCGTCCACCACGGAAAGCACCAGCTCCGCGGCCTCTACCTCCCATGGCACCAGCAGCTGCTTCTCCTTGCGCACTCTCCGACTGGTACGTATTCAAAGCCAAATGGGAAGGGAAAAAAAAAATCAATATGATGAACAAAGTTTAAGAACAACAAAAGGAATCAAGGTTGAAGAACCAAGGGGACCCACATTCTCGATCCTAAGACTGCAGCCCAAGATGTCTGACATCGCATGATTTTCGAGTCATTTTGAGTATAAGCAACCTGACCTATATTTTGGTCAAACCGTGAACTTTGAACACTTTTTGGACAGTGCTATACATGACACAGCAACCTAGCTATTATAGTAGTTCTAGTTAAATAGTTCATGAGATATTTTTAGAGATCACAGGGGCAATAATCTAGCGGCCATCCCATCCATAGCCAACCATAGCGAAACGCACCGTGTTTAAATACAATCGAAGCCTCAGCTCAAAAATTAACTAAATCCTACAGATGCCCAACTCCAACATCCATGAGCCAACTAAACCACCTCTAAACAGAACCATGCCAACAGACAGAATTAGGAGAAAGCTTGAACAAAGATGAGGAAAGCAACAAGCAATTTAACCACCATCAAATATCCTTGGTTGCCAAACTTTGAGTTAAAGCTGTTACCTTTGGATTCTTTACAGTTTCGTCCACACTCAATACTAGACAAGCAGCCTCAGTAGCGGCATTTATCGCATTTATCTGCAATGAAATGCATCAGATGCAGCCACCAAAAACAAAATCGTATGAAAATTTGCAATGCCCAAATTTGATGCATACCTTTACCACTGCTGGTTCCCAAACAAAGTTAGCAAATGAATCCGCAATGCCACCAGTGTTTATATCCACTCCATAATTTGCACCCTCACCTGTTATTAATCATATCGCATTCATGTGAATAACATAAAAAAGGCCTCATATTTGGCATTTATAAAAAGTGATTAACCAAGTTTTCAACAATTATTGTCCTAGTCATCTTGATGCCTTTTCGGCTATTTTCTGAAATGAGAAAGGTTAAATAGGCATTCTAACCAGAAGGAAGTGCATGCTTCTGCCTCAACTTGTTCAGTACATCGGTCGCATCAAAGCCTGCATTATCACAAAGCTGCCTTGGAATGACCTGAGACAACAAAACAGATCAAGTTAAAGCGGTAACATGAAAGATGTCCTCCATTTGCAGATTTTGTAAGATGGCAAATCTACGTAAACCAGAGTCACAGATATAATTGAAGCGCCATATAATTAGCTGAAATTTCAAGGCAATTTTTGCAACATCAACCAACATAACTATGAAATGAAGCTTCGAGTCAATGACCAACCTCCAATGCTTTAGCATAGGAGTTAATAAAAAGCTGAGATTTCCCTGCGATAGTACGGGCATGTTGCCTCAGGTGACGGCTTATCTCCATCTGTAACCAATCACAGGAAATGAGCATGAACTATGACATAGAAGCAATAATTCATATAAGAATTGAAACCCGGAAAATGATGATTACGTCTATGGCACCACCACCAGCAACAACAGTAGAATTCTTTAAAGCTCTTCTAACAATCATGATAGCATCATGTAGACTACGCTCAGCTTCCTCAATGAACTGAGAATGACAATAATAAACAAAATAGAGTCAAACATCAAACTACACCATAGAGAAAGTAATATGCACTAGTAATCAAGATTAAAGAAGCACCTGATCAGCTCCACCGCGGAGAATGATTGTCGCTGTCTGGCCAGAAGGGCATCCGCTAAATATGTTGAACCTTTCATTCCCCACTTGCTTCTCTTCAAATACTTCACACGTACCCATAACCTATTAAGTTTAAACATTTAGGTAAAAAGCATTGTTTGTTAATTAAACATGTAAAAACAATTGTATATCAGGTTTCAATAAAGAAACAAACCTCATCAATGATATTGTTAACAGATGTTTGGACAGTTCCTCCAGTTGCAGCAGCAACCCTTCGCAAATCTTCTTCCGTTACACGACCAGCACAGAAGATATCACGGTCAGCAAAGTACTGCATCCAGAAAGAGTGTATTCAGGGAACATGTTGGGGAAGATAGTGATCTCATTCAAGAATGATGTGTCGGACAAAAGTCACTCGTTGCTACTTGAGCCAGCTTTCTGTTTATTTTTCAAACTTCTTCTATGGTTAATGCCGAGATTATACACTCAATATACTCAAGTCCAAAGTCCAGTGTTTGCTTTATACGGTACATGAGGTTTTATCTCTTTAAAATCCCTCTTTTTTACTTTTCTCTTCAAGAAATTATGCATAATCAATCCAGAAAAAGTCTCTACCTGTGTTGCTAAATCGCCAATTGCTAACCGAGAAAGAACAATCTTAGCGCCACTCTGCGCACATTTATCCAACTTATCATAAATGATATTCCATTCAGCATCAACAATTGATTGATATTGAGATGGATCTGCAAGTCTGCCAAAAAAGGGAGTGAATTTCATGTCCATGATCATAAAGGAAGAAAATATTAGCAGTCAAAAGGAACAAGGACAAACCTTATTTCTGCATTCTCTTTCTCTGATTTAAGTTCCAATTCAATGTTTAACAAAAGGATTTTTGGTTTCAAAAACTTCTTTGGCTGCTGCTCAAAGCCGGCATAGGAGAAAGTCTTTTTGAAAGCAACTCCATTTACCAAAAAGGAGTCTCTCATGGTGCCTCCAGGAACCTGCACAAAACAAAGCCAAAAGTAAAATCATTCAGATAGCTCCATCGCCATTCAGATACATACACGAAAAATTAACCCCTTTTGCTAGGAAGCCACATCAATACCTTCTTTATACCAATCAGATTCAATCTATCATCATCGCCAATGGCGATGACTGCATCCACAACCATAGTTGCAAAGAACTCTTTTTCTCCTCCAATCAGCTTCGAGGATAGTGTAGTAGCAGCACATTTTGCAAGCAAGCTTTTCTTTTCTTCTAAGCTTTTCCCTTCAATGCTCACAGCCAACTGTTTGATCTTCTCAATAGCCTATATTTCATAGCAAACAGATTAGTTTACTTACACTAGCATTCCGAAAAAATATAACAATTTATAATTGCTTTGAAAAATAATTTGTAATTTATTTCTGGAAGATGCAACCACAAGTAAAAAGCAAAGCTTAACACTCTGTTCATATTATACTTACCAACTGGCATGCACTTCTGTAACTACGAATAAGATTTTGAGGGTGGACTCCATCCTCAATAAACGGCTTTGCTTCTTTCAGGAATTCACCAGCGAGAATAACCACAGTTGTGGTTCCATCACCAACCTACAGATAAAAACAGTAACTTTAAGCTTGCTCAAGGATGTTTTAACTCAGCTACTGTGATCATGTTTTTAGGAGCTTTTGTGCATTCCTGCAAATACTGTGCGCTCCTTTTTACTTTTTACGCCAAGATGTTTTCATACATAGAAATGGACAAGAAAATATTTGTAGACTAACAATCTACCAATACTCTAAGCTCAGTACTGATACCACACAAAACATGAAGCACTTCAAAACCTTCTCAATCGCAAACGACTTTGTTTCTATGTTCTAACAAGTGCCAAAACCCCATCTTCAATATCATTTCCATCTGTTAGTCACTTCCATCGCACACTCCATAACACATTTTCACAGCTCTCGCTAAATCCCGAATCTTGTTCCCTCATCGCGATAAAACTCATAGCACACAACTTCACACCTGTAAACCCTCGCTTCCCCTAATCCAAGCATAAGCATGGTTTTCCCCTAACTAAACCCCTAAAAGAACCAGCAATAGCAGTCGAACAAAAGAACATAAGCCAGTCACCGCCACGGCGACCGCCACCCCCAAATGATCCACATTGCCCAAATAATTACAACTTCAATTCCCAATCCAAACAATCTAATCTCCTCAAACCAGAACCACAGAGATCCAAATCCCCAAACCCCCTCCCTCACCTCGGAATCCTGCGATTTCGCGATATCGACAAGTATCTTCGCAGCAGGATGCACAATATCAAGGATCTTCATAATCGTGGCCCCGTCGTTCGAAATCGTAGTATTCCCCTTATCATCGTGGATCAGCTTGTCCATTCCACGCGGACCTAGTGTCGTGCGGACCACGTCGACGACGGCGTAGCAGGCGTTGATGTTGCTGATTAGTTGCGCTTTTCCTTGGGATGTGTCGGTGCCTTCCTTGAGGAGGATGATTTGGGGTTGCATCATCGCCGCCATGTTTGGTCGGAATTGGTGGCGGAGAGGGTGGAGGACGGCGGCGGATGGGTTAGGGTTTTGAAGGGTGGAAATGCAGTTTTAGGGTTTGTGAGAAGTGGAAGTGTGACCGGGCGGCTTCCAAATGATTGTAGTGGATGGGAGCTTTTCATTTTAGAACCTTTTTCTTGTAACAAATATTTAAGGTGTTATAAAACTTGTAATATTATTTTCAAAAATAAAATATATCATGAATAATTAAATTTTATTTTATATAAATTTATTATTAAATATTATTTATATTGTAAATTGTGTAGGTTTCATATGATCGTAAGGATAGAACAATCGAATATTGTTAAAATAAGTATAATGATAAAAGATATTTTGATATATAAATAAATATTTATTTTGGTTATAAATCATAATAATTTATTAAAATATAACAACATTGTTCTGATGATGGTCTTGTTATATTCTATCTATGTGACGAATCAATGAATACAAAAATATCACATATATTGTTTTTGTTGTGTTAGGATTTTTGCATGAAGATTTGTGGATCAAGAAAAAACGATTTTTGTCATCTTTATTGTCAAATATGACATAAGATTTGACTTGTGATAAAATTTGTTAAAATTATATTGTTATTAAAATATATTATTTTAAAGGTATTATCATAATATATAATGACAAGTTCATAGTCATTACATTTGATTTGCTCTTATTTATTACTCATCGAGAGGGATAGTCAAGGGAGTAGCTACGAGAATGAAATTCATTTGAGTCATCAGACCATTAATTGTTATTATTTTTTGATGTGTCACTAGTAAAAATTCCAATGAAGAATAATATTTTGTACTCTCATCACCTTGATCCCATTCAACCCGTACCAAATTTAACTTCCAAAGACAAAATTTAATGTGCATCACAAGAGGAACAAAACTCATAGACAAACATAAAACATATGACGATGTTAGGATTTGAATAGTAAACTTGACGTCTATATTTTAAAGATTAATAAACGCAAAGCTAAACTTAAGCCTGATGTTACTATTGTCAACACACACACACAAAAAAAAAAAAAAAGTCTGATGTTACCATTATACCCCTCCCGTGACTATCTCCTCTCGAGGACTCAAACTCATGGCATGAATAGGCTATACGACCTCCGATCACCGCCAGGTGAATTCGCCGGATCATCGCCGGCCGGCGATCGCCGTCCACCGCCGCTGAACTCCCCCACTCTCCTCTCCACAAATGCCACCTCACCACCTCCCATTCCCTGCCACCGCACCAACCTCAACAAGAACCCTTCAACAACGCATCTTCAACCTCCTCCAAAAAACCCCAGAACTCTCCCTCAAAACCCTAACCCAAACCCACACCCAAATCATCACCAACAACCTCTCCTCCACAAAAAACTTCGTCCTCGCCCCCCTCATCTCCCTCTATGCCTCCCTCAACCTCCTCCGTCACGCCCATCACGTCTTCTCCTCGATTGAAAAGCCCAGCACCACTGCCTGGAATCAGATCATCAGGGCTCACGGACGAAGGGAATTGCCGCTGAGAGCCATGGAGATGTACGCTAGTATGGGGAATGAAGGTGTGGAGGCTGATGGGTATACGTATTTGTATGTAATCAGTGCGTGCTCGAGATCGGGGTCGGGATTGGGATCGGGGTTGATCGTGGAGGGGGGACAGATTCATGGGAGGGTTTTGGGATCTGGGTATGGGAGGAATTTGTTTGTTGGGACTAGTTTGGTGAAATTCTATGGTGAGAAAGGTGGGTTGGGGATGCACGGAAGGTGTTCGATGAAATGTGTGAGAGGAATGTGGCTTCATGGAATACGTTGATCGCGGGGTGTTTTGTGAGCGGGGATGTGGAGGGGGTGGGTAGGGTGTTTGATGAGATGCCCGAGAGGAATGTGGTGTCGTGGACGATAATGGTATCCGGGTGTGCGAAGCATGGGAGGTGTGTTCAGGCTTTGGAGTTGTTTCAAAAGATGAGGAGGTGTGGGTTTGGGTTGGATCAGGTGGCTCTTGTTTCGGCTTTGTCGGCTTGTGGAGAGTTGGGTGACTTAGAGTTGGGAAGGTGGATACACTCTTATGTTAAAAGGTCGTTCGATGGGAGGAAGCATGAAATTAGTATTACTCTGCATAATGCCTTGATTCATATGTATGCTAGTTGTGGTGTGCTTGAAGAAGCGAATGAAGTCTTCAAAGATATTCCGAGAAGAAACACTGTTTCGTGGACTAGCATGATTTCGGGGTATGCTAAGCATGGTTATGGAGAAGAAGCTTTGAGAGTGTTTGAATGGATGCAAAACTCGGATGTGGTGCCTGATGCTGTAACCTTCATTGGAGTTCTAAGTGCTTGTAGCCGTGCAGGATATGTAGAGAAGGGCAAGCCTTGCTTCAAGAAAATGAAAGAGAAACGGTTGATCGAGCCAGGGATTGAGCACTATGGCTGTATGGTCGATCTTCTGAGCCGTGCTGGACACTTGGATGAAGCATATAGTCTTGTTGAAAACATGCCCATGAAACCCAACGATGCTATCTGGGGTGCTCTAATCGGGGGCTGTAGAATCCATAGAAATACCGACCTTGCTTTCCATTCTGCTCATTATTTAACCTTGCATCAAAATGCCGAGAAGACTATGGGTTATCTTGCGCTCCTGTCTGATGCTCATGCCATGGCTAAAAGGTGGGATGACGTTACCAGAGTAAGGCAGGAGATGATCGAGATGGATACGGGAAAGCCTAGTGGCAGATGATGGGTGCAGATAAATGGAGCAATCCACGATTTCTTTGCAGGAGATCAGAGTCACAAGCATACGACTTCTATCTACGACATGTTGTATAATCTAGCATGCGAAATGAGATGTATGAAGTTTCAGCCTGATGTCAACAATGTTCCTGTGGACGTTGAAGGATCCGAATTTGGCGCACAGCATGATCTTTTCTGGAAGTAGATTCAAGCAAACGAGTGACTCTTATCTCTTTGACGCATTAGTTATCTTCACTGGTTTATGCCGCAAAGATTTTGAGAGGTACTAATGTCACGGGCTTTTTCTCTAGCTCGTGCGGCACTTAGCAAATTTCGCCTCAAGTAAGCTAAGTCAGCCTAACTCTCA
>JAOVYX010022191.1:0-14898 GCA_035668315.1 Drosera spatulata | reverse complement strand
CCCCCCCCCCCCCAAAAAAAAAAAAAAAAAACAAAAACAACTTATTTCACAACTCTAGGTAGTATTAGATTAATAATTAGCTTAAATCATTTGAACAACCGTCTCTGTGGGATCAACCTTTACTTCTATTACTACATTAATTTAATTAATTAATAGTGAGAGTAAGTGAACTTGATACTAATTTTATACGTCAGGCAACAATCGTATCAAAATCACTCAACCAATCAGGGAATCGACAGCACAGAACACAGGGGTAGACGAGTTGGTGCACCCAACTACAGAAGGATAAACTTTGACTGAAAACATAGAAAACTAACTCGAAGCAATGACAGCTCACACTCAACTGCCATTAGAGATTCCTAATGAAGGTCCAATGGTTGATATGACTCCTACTGAGGTGGAGATGCCACTAACCATAATTGAGAAAGGTGCATCTTCAAAGATGATTCCCCGTTAAAACTCAGAAGTTACTATCTTCCATGATGCAAACCTACCCATAGAATTCCTGAAAGTTGGTGCAAAAAAGGATTTGCAGAACCTCATCATGCAGGCCCAACACAACTCTCTGAAGTAAAGGAAGGACCCATGGCTCAGCTACGACAAGAGCTAGCTGCAGAAGGCTACAATAGAAAGAAGATTGAGGATATTGAAGCCAATTTGAGGAAATTATAGTCAGAGCAACCAATCATCACCTCCTCGGCTCTCAAAATCATCACTTCATAGAGTACTGCAATCGAGACTACCGTACCCACAACCACTGCAGTAGTCCCTATGTCAACTGCAGGCTTAGAGTACTGCAGTTGAGACTTGCAGTCATGATTCTACTTATGGAATATATGTATCAAGTCTGTATTATTGAGTCAAGTCTATATTAGTCATGTTTGTCACAACATCACTCAAGGAGTGCTCTATTTCTTAGAGAACCTGGACCTAGGTTGATATAGATTGTTACAGTTATGGTCTTGGTGTCTATATGTGGAGATTTACTTGTCTAGGGGTAAACGGTGGTACAACGAACTTGTGGAAGTGTCCATAAGTTGAGTCTTACAGTTTGAAGTCTGTAAATAAAGAGATGATATATTGTATTTAGCGGATTTATAGTACATTTATGTGCCTCGACACTGGATGTGAATCTTTGACAATGTCGAAGACAAACCAGTATAAATCTTGATGTTATTTATATTTCTACATTGATCATTGATTGCATAACTGAAAATTGAACTTTACTAGAGCTGAATCATTTTATTTAACCGATACATTGTAATTATAGTACACAGTCCTCCCTCCCCCCGCTCCCCTCCTTGAGTCTTCTGTGACTATGAATTAACAAAATTAATACAATCACATATATAGATCGTGAGCTACCTTACTCATTCCCAGTTGGTTTAGAGTTAAAACCCCAGAGGTTTAATAGAATAACAATATTCAACATGGTTGATGCAAGTACAACAAATGGAAAATGAGGTAATTGAACAACCTCTTAAACATGATTGCTACTCTCCAAGAGTTAAGGTAAACAATGGAGCTTACTTGAACATGGACATTGTCACCCAAGTTATGGATGATACCGTCAACCTCTGCTTTCACATAGTGCGTCCTCGCTTGTGCTACCTCGTCAGCATCTTCCCCACTAAACCAACACACAATAAACTTTACTAATTTAGAATCGAACCTACCGTAATGACAATACTAAAATTTTAATGTACTCACTCCTTCTCATGAAGGGAACAAGATTTTCTTCTTTGCTCCTCCAATAACAAAAAATAGAGCAAATGAGTAAGCAAAAATTATGGAAAGTTCAGTATTTATATTCCCAAAATACATGCATACCAGCCACGTAAAGGGATCACTATACCTTCAGTATAGAGCATCACTTAGAGACTATCACAGTTAAGGTGGGCTCAATGTATACACCATCTCCCATCCTCAAAAACGTCAATCTAGCAAACACGTCCACTAGAAGGCTAATCTAATAAATTTTTGCTTCCTATCCTACGTCAGTTGGTATCAGAGTAAATTGATGGGATCAAATCCAGATGGCTCATCAATGACAAGGAAGAGCGCCCATCCATTCTTAGAGGCGCATAAAGCAATTGATAAAGGAAAGATTCTTACCACCAGATCATGCTCAGAACTTGTATCAACAATTTCAGAAATGCGATCAAGGTAATAGTTCTATCTCGGAGTACAGTGACGAATTCTCAAGACTCTAATCTAGATGAAACATTATTGAGACTGATGAGCAGCAAGGGGCGAGATATCCTAATGGATTGAGCCCCGTCATTCAAGATCGTGTGGAGATGCATGAATCCTTTTCTATCGCAGAAGCTAGGAATATAGCTTTTAAAGCTGAACAAATGCTTAATCCAAGAGGATCTCATCAAGCTCGTCAAGCAACTGGTATCAGCCGTGTTTCATCTACTTGAAGCAATCCAGCTAATAAGCCTCCGACCCAACAGGCCCCAGCGATTTTCAATGACACTAGCAACAACGCTGGTGTCAACTCCATTCCTATCTGTAGTAGAGGACCCATTTCAAAACTAGTCAACAAGGAACCTCCAAAGAATTCCTATGCTAGACCTGGAGGCATTAAATGCTATAGATGCTTGGAACCAAGTCACAAGTCCTCAAAATGTCCAAAGCCTAGACAACAAGCAAATCTGATTGAGGTCAAAAATGAAGAGGAGGAGCATCGATATTACGAAGATAAATATGATGGCACTGAAGTAGCTGATGAAGATGGTGAACACGTGGCGTGTGTTGGTTGGAGACTTCTATATGCTCGGGAGACAGAATCACAGAGACATCGAATTTTCTATTCGTACTGTTTTGTCAACCAAAAGGTATGAAACCTTATCATTGATAGTGGCAGTAGCGAAAATATTGTATCAAAGGCTTTGGTGGATCATCTTGAGTTGAAGACAAAGCCTCACCCCTCACCCTATCAGATTGGGCGGATCAAGAAGGGACCAACGATCCAGGTATCCAAAATATGCTATGTTCCCCTTTGCATTGAAAAGTCCTATAGTGAACAAGTTGCTTATGATGTGGTCAAGATGGATGCATGCTATATTTTATTAGGAAGGCCATGGCAATTTGATGTCGATGCCAATCATATGGGAAGGAAAAATATGTACGTATTCTCATGGGGTAGTAAGAAGATTGCAGCAGTTCCTGAATCTCAAAAGGACCTTAAACCCAAAGCTTCTAAAGTAGAGGGAGGGTCGGCCTTAATCTTAATCGCATCTGGGAAGGAGTTCCTTAAGGAAATGAAGGATATCGATGAGATATATGCTCTTGTGGTAAAGGAGGAAACTGAAGTGGAGTCGAATATTCTTGAGATGGCGAAGAGGGTGCTAAGTAAATTTAAGGATATCATCCCTCTAGAACTTCCTAGCGAATTACCTCCAATGAGGGATATGCAACACCATATCGACTTCATACCTGGACCTAGTCTACCAAACTTGCCTCACTATAGGATGAGTCCCAAGGAACACGAGATTTTGCGAGAACAGATAGAAGACTTGCTGAGAAAGGGGCACATACAGGAAAGTATGAGTCCATGAACAGTGTCCGCTCTGTTGGTACCAAAGAAGGATGGTAGTTGGCGAATGGGCACTGACATTCGAGCAAGAACTTTATGTTGTAGTTCAAGCTCTAAAGCATTGGGAACCCTACTTAATCCAGTGGGATTTTGTCATTTATTCTGATCATGAGGCGTTGAAGCATTTCAAAAACAAAAAGTACCTCAACAAAGTTCATGCAAGATGGAGGAGCTTCCTGGAGAGGTTCACCTATTCTATTCTATACAAAGAAGGTGTAAACAACAGTGTAGCAGATGCTCTAAGTCGAAGAGCAGCCCTATTAGTGACTATGAGCAACGAAGTCGTAGGTTTCGAATGCTTCGCAGGATTATATGAAGACGATGAAAATTTCAAGCAAGTTTGGTCAAAGTGTGTTTATAAGGAGCCGATATCTGAATTTCAGATTTTGGATGGATACTTATTCAAGGGAAATCACTTATGTATCCCTAGAATCTCCTTGCGGGAAAAGCTGATCAGGGATCTTCATGGCGGAGGGCTTAGCAGATATCTAGGAAGAGATAAGACCATCGCTTCTCTGGAAGAACGTTACTATTGGCCACAGTTAAAGAGTGAAGTTGGAAGCATAGTAAAAAGGTGTCGAGTACGTAATATTTCCAAAGGACAACCACTGAACACGAAGCTGTAAACACCATTTCCTGCTCCAGAAGCTATATGGGAAGACTTATCAATGGATTTCGTTCTATCTCGCCACGTACGCAAAGACAGCTAGACTCCGTCTTCGTAGTAGTTGATCGATTTTCTAAAATGACAACTTTATTCCATGTAAGAAGACTTCAGATGCGGTTCATGTTGCAAATCTGTTCTTTCAGGAGATTGTACGATTACATGGAGTGCTAAATCTATTACTTCGGATCGTGATATGAGATTCCTTTCTATCTTATGGGAGACCTTCTGGAGGCGTTTTGATACAAGTCTCAAGTTTAGTACTATAACTCACCCGTAAACGGATGGCCAAACTGAAGTAGTAAATCATACTTCGGGAAACTTAATTCGATGTATATGTGGAGAAAAACCTAGGCAATGGGACCAAGCTTTGGCCCAAGCCAAATTCGCATACAACAATGCCATTCATACCTCTACTAGGCGATCACCTTTATCTATTGTATATCAGAAACTTCAAAGTGTGGACTCGACTTGGCTAGATTGTCGCACCTGCCTGGAGAAAGAATCACAGCTAATCGGATAGCTGGAAAGGTTAAAGACATTCAAGCAGAGGTGAGGCAGTGATTAGAGGAAGCTAATGCAAAGATGAAGGCTGCAACAGATAAACATCGGAAGTGGGAGATCAAGTTATGATGTCTTTGCAGAATGAGAGATTCCCAAAAGTTTCTTACAAAAAATTGAAACCAAAGAAGTATGGACCATATGAGATTGTGCACAAGATCAATGACAATGCTTATGTGGTGAAGCTACCCGATGACATGGTGTTTTCACGAAGCTTCAAAATTCAAATTTGCATCCGTACTACCCTCCTGAAGTATCACGTTACCCCAAAGCTGACTCGAAGACGAGCCTCATTCAAGAGAAGGAGAATAATGCATGAGCAAGTCAAATTAGATAACTTGAATTAGTTATCTAATTATTTAACTACTTAGGATATTTCCAAATTTTGTTTCAATGTTATTTAGGTTCTTCTCGTAGATTATTTAGCATATCTTTTATTTTCCATATTTAGATTTGCTAGGTTCATCTCCTGGTTTTTTATAAATAAGGCATAGATGTAACCTTTGAGGCGTCGTTGATTTAAGCAATAAAGTTTTTTTAGTTCTCTTTGGATTTCTCCTATTTTCCCTTATGGACTCGAGGAAATATTGCATCCACCAGAACGTCAATCTAGCAAACGCGTCCTCCAGAACACTAACCTAGTAAAATTTCGCTTCCTATCCAGCGTCATCTATATATATCACTCCATGCCACCTTAGCACCACCTTTGTCAAGAGATGCTCCTTTCCACTGGAAGCATTTGCGTATCTTCTTAAGCTTCTTGTTCATGGCCTTAGGTAGGATAACGGTTGATGTCCAGCATAAGTGCATTATGCCCAATACAGATCTGTTAAGGGTCAATATACCTGCAAAAGACAAGCATTTGTTTGCATAAGATTGTGCTCTCCTTGTTACCTTTTTAATGAGTTCATTATAGTGTTAAGTTGTTAGTCTCCCTTCGATCAAAGGAACTCTCAAGTACTTCACAGGAAGAGACCTTATGCTAAAGCCCTATGTATTGATGATAAGGTCCTTCAGTACATATTCATTACCCGAAAGAACAACACACTCTTACTACCATTAGGCACAAGTCCTAACATGCTGGAGAATAGGTCTAAGCCTTCTTTAAGAAGGGTTACAGTTATGAGGTCACATTGGCCAAAGAGCAGAACACCATTAGCAAAAAAATATGTGGCTGAGTTATACCCTTTTATATCTCCAACGGAATCTAAACCTAGGTTGCATCTCCCTTATTTTTAAAATGTCAGTGAAGATCTCCATTGCTACTAAGAACAAATAAGGGGACATGGGGTCTCCTTGCCTCAATACCCTTCTAAAGCCAAAATAGCCACTTAATCCACCAGAAATACTAATAGAAAATCTAGTAGATGAGATTGCTTCTTCTATCTAATTGATCAACCTTCTAGGGAAACAAAAGGCAGCCATTGCTTTGAGTAAGAAATCCCAATTTAGTGAGTCAAAGGTCTTCTTCATGTCAACCTTAACAGCCATCTTAGGAAGATATCGCCTACTATTATACTGCAACAACATCTCCTGAGGTAAGAGTATATTATTAGATATTCTCCTTCCATAAACGAAGGCAGTCTGGTTGTCAGTCATAATATTTGGGACACCTCTTGATAATCGTCTTGTCAGGATCTTGCTTATTATCTTGTACATGGTATTGATACATGATATGGGTCTGAAATCCATAGCTGAGGTAGAGCTTTCTTACTTAGGGATATATGTTAAGCCGGTTGCATTAGATAATTTTAATATTCTTCCAAGTGTGAAAAAGTCTTTAATGGAAACAATAACTTCATTCTTGACATTACCCCAACATATGACAAAGAAATTAGCACTGAATCCATCTAGCCCAGGTGCTCTATTTCTTAAGAGTCTATGAATGGTATTCTTAAGTGTATCAGCTAATATCTCTACTTCCATCAACAATATATCCTCTTGTCCAATCCTTTCATCCATGAACTGATCCACATTAGGCCACATCTCATTACCTAGCTCAGGTTTCTCCTTAACTAGAAGATAGGATTCATCATCAGAACTGCTATATGTTGTGCCTCTTAGATGACCTTCCCATTCTCACCAACCAAGGATGTTATATTCCTTTTATTCTTCCTCGATTTAACATACTGGTGAAAGCATCCGATGTTCATATCCACTTTCTTAAGCCATTGGATCCTTGATTTCTGTCTAAGAAAGTCCTCCTCCTTTAGTCTGAGATCAGTAAAAGCATTAACCCAGTAATGCTCAGCATAAATTAGCTCATCATTCGAAGGATCGTCCTCTAGGTCGACTTGCACCTTGTTTATTTTATCCCAAGCGAGCTGAACTCTAGCAGAGATATTATTAAAATTGGCTTTGCTGAAATCTTTGAGCTTTTGTTTTACATTTCTAAGTGTAGACATCACCTTGTACATAGGTGTGCCATCAACCTGCATCCGTCAAGCCTACCTTACCACCTCAATGTAAGCAGAAATTGTTTAGCTACTACAACCATGATAAACCAAAATAAAGCATAAATCGATGGTGCATTGACATTAGCACAACCTCATCCACTACAATATTTAATTTAGAAAATGTCCAAAATTCAAGTTGACATTTCAATACAAGGTGTGTAATAAATCAATCATAAAATAGAAGGTCTCATATTTCTTAAAGGATGAGCTTTTAAACAGAATTATTGAAGGCACTGATTACAAGGGTGTGCGGCTTCCTCTAAGAGCAAGTCGAACCCCCACAAAAAAGTTTTGATTAGTCATCTTGGTCGGTCATGATTTTGGTTAGTCATCTTGATCGGTAATGATTTTGATTAGTCACGATCCTACAAAAAAGTTTTGGTTAATTATCTTGGTCAGTCACGATTTTGGTTAATCATATTGATCGGTCATGATTTTGGTTAGTCACAATCCCATAAAAAAGTTTTGGTTAGTCACCTTGGTCGGTCATGATTTTGGTAAGTCACGCTTCTACAAAGAATAATTAGTCACTTTGGTCATTCCTAATTTTGATTAGTCTATTTTAGTCAGTAATATTGATTGACTAAGGTTTTGGTTAATCACTTCTCACAAAAAAAAAAAAAAAACACATAATTAGGTGAGGATTTAAATTGGTCCAACGAAAACCATTAATTCTATTCTACCAAGTGTTTTCAACTATAAAATGTAAATACCTAATGGCAAAATGTGTTTCTCTTAAGTTTATCATGAGTGGGTTTGATTGATCTTTACTCTCCTCGCATTTATATCTCAATAATATCGTACTTCTTCTTTTTTTCTTTCAGAATATCTCTTTCATAATCTAACTTCTTTTATTCTTTTTTTTCTTTTTTCTTTTTGTTATTGGATCAACTTAATTCTCACTTCCTTATTTGTTTTCAAATTTTCTTAAATGCTCTCTTTCCAAAAAAAAAAAAAAATATGTTTAAATGCTATGTTAAGGATAAAATAATGTGTTCGATGGCTGTGAGCGCTAAATCTCTCCGATGGTGACGATTCTCGCCGGAAACAGCCTGATTTCAATGGCAAAAGAGAAGCTGGTGAAGAAGATTTTTGTGAGTATAACAGTTCAGACGGATGGTGTGGATGATGTGATGAATATGTGGAGAATGAGGTGAAGTCAATTGGGGTTTCGATGAGAACTTCAAAAATCGTTGATGTTAAGGATGGTTTGGGATCGATGCTGAATGCTGAGCAAGGTGATTGTGGTTGTGTTGATTCAAAGGGAACGACTGTGAACAGTTCTAGGGTTTTGATGACTAGATTGAAGGAAGGACGACGTAGTTGGGCGGATATAGTTGTGGAAGGGAATGATTCGTATGCTGATGTGGTTAGGGTAAACCCTTGTTGAATAACCTATCTAGAAACCGTGTTATGAGGAATGGCCTTCAGTTGTCTAGAGAGGAACGTCGTGATGAGAAGGTTGTGCTAACTGTTGATGATATTTTACCTGAATATGAAGATTGGAAGGATGCTTTGATTGGTTATGTGTTGGGTGATTCTATCTCTTTCACTGTTATGTGCAGATTTGTGCAGATGCAATGGAAGGATGTTGTAGTTCCTGACGTTTTCCTTCATGATGAGGGTTATTTCGTGTTCAGGTTTGCTAATGAAGGGGACAAACAAGCTATTCTATAGCAGTCTTGGTTCTTGCCATGAGTATGTAAGAAGTTAGCGCAACATTATAGAACACAAAGCATCTAATTAAGAGTTTTTTGAGATTCATGTTTGCATTTTATTTTTTCAAGTTAAACCATTTTTACGTTAATTATTTTTTAGTAAAAAAAGATTATTTTTACCAATGAATCTAAAGTAAGAATGACAAATCAAAATAAACTGCAGCACTAGACTGAGAACGCCAAAGGCTATACCAGTTAATGCTAAAATAAAATCAGTTGAGCTCTTAGACAACAAAATACTATCCTACAAGTACCGCAGTGGGAGATTGTTGGAAAAAACAACGGACATAAACACTTTACATGCAAAACTAATGCAAAGTTTTCCCCGGCTATGCTACATAGAAGAAAGGCCCAGCGAACTGATATTAAGATAATCTAAAGAAGACAAGTTTTCCTTTCTTCCTTAACATAATCACCTGAAGCTTGGATGCCGAAATTCGAGAGTCGTGTCCAATAGAAACCCTTAGCCGCTTAGATCCATCAGGTTTCTTTTTGTCTAGCAGCCATGCAGCAAAAGCAGCAACGATTGCTTCAGTAACTGGCTCAGTTATACTGACAGGTTCTTCCTCGACGCCAGCAACGGCAACACCTCGAATATCACTATAAAAATGATTAACACATAACTTACAAGTACACAACATAAATCCTAAGCCTTTACATGGCATTCATTATCATAATAAACAATATGTTTGAAAACCGAGCATGTAGAACATGAACCAGCTCAAATCAATTGACCAATCAAAGAGACCACAAAAAGAAATTGGCATTACAGCTATAGCTCCTGACTTGGAAGATCAATCCCTCGAGTATGCTCACACAAGCCTTAACAAAAATCTATGATATACACAGTTCTATCTATGATCGAAAAGGTCAAAGGTTGTACTTTTAAGACCTTTATTTAACGATTTCCATAGCAACCAGCACAATTGTAGTTCCATACACCCCATTTTCTTCATAATCTCTCTTTTTTTCTTTCAAATACATATTGATTTCATTAAGTTCTCAAAATGTGACTCAACCATTCCTCTTATTCTTTGAGAATGAACTTCAACCTTTATGTTCAATGAGATGGTTGACAGAGTCTCTTCTGGATACAGCTCCCTGGATTGAGTCTGGAATATAGAGGGGGAAATTCTTTAAATAAGCTAGCTGGTAAAACTGGCAAGCCTATCTGTACTGATTTAATGGTAGCCACGAAGGAAAGGATTTTCTTTCCTTGCATTCTTGTGGATGTTAATAATCAAATTGATTTAGTGGAATAAATCAGTTTCCTTATCCCTGAGGGTACTCGAAGGGTGTAATCTGTTGTGTATGAGTGGATCCCTTTATGCTGCTCGAATTGTCAGAAGTGGGGGCATAAGACACAAGAATGTTGGTCCAAGCCAAAGGGGAAAATGGTATGGAGGCCTAAGACAGTGCAATCAACTTGTCCCAATAAGGATGATTGTGTTATTCCTGATAAGAAGATTGTTAAAGAGTCTGAGAAGGGTTTTGATACTTGGACTGTGGTGAGAGGTAAGCCTAAATCCTCCTCCCCGTCTAAGGAAAATTTTCCTTCTCCAAACAGGTTTGCCATCCTTTCAAAGGGTATTGAGAGTGATGTGCAGAATGTGGATGTTGAGGTGGATAAGTTGATTCTGTAGCAAATGGAAAGGATAGCAGCTTCTTTGGGGGCTCTTATGCCGTAATGATTGGCGTATGAAACATTAGAGGTCTTAATAAGCCTGAAAAGGAGAATGTTATTCGGTATTTCGTGGCACGTAATAGGCTTAACATAGTTGTTATTCTTGAAACTAGGGTAAAGTCCTCTAATTATGATCGAATAAGGTGAGGGTCTTTACAACACTGGGAATGTATGAATAACTACCATAAAGCTCAGAATGGTAGAATTTGAATGGGTTGGGATAAGCATGTCTGGGAGATTAAGTATCTTCCTGGGTCTGAGCAAGCTCTATATTGCCATATTAAATCTGTTCAGTTAAATATGGATGCTATTCTCTCTTGTATTTATGCCCTCAATACTAGTGCTCAAAGACTGCTCTTGTGGGATGAGTAAATGAGTTTTGATTGTTCTTTTAATGCTCCTTGGCTGTTAGCTGGGGATTTCAACACTTCCTTGTTTATTGAGAAAAAGACTGGATAAGAAAGTATTGATATGTCTCCTTGTGCTTAGTTTCTTCAATGTGTATTAAGTTGTGATCTTGAGGACCTCAAGGCTTCTGGTTGCCTCCATACTTGGTTTAATAAGTAGAATAGGGATAAATGGATGTGCATTAAACTGGATAGGCCTATGGGGAATGTTTCTTAGCATGATGAATTTGATGCAGCTGAGGCTTGTTTTCTTGAACCAGGAAGCTCTGGTCACTCCCCTGTGGTTATAAACCTTAGAAGAGGAATGAGAGTTAACGCTCCCTTTAAGTTCTTGAACTTATGGATTAAGCATCCTAGTTTATGACCTTGGTTGACGAGGGGTGAAAGTGTACTGTTATTGGTGACAGGATGCCTAGGATTATCCAGAAGGTGAAGTCCTTGAAACGAATATTCAGAGATCTTCATAGATAACATTACTCTCAGATTTTTGAACGTCTAAATGATGTTGAGAAGAAGCTACTTCACTATCTAGGTGAACCGAGAGAGGAATGTACTGAGGAGAGGAGAAATAGGGTGGATGCAGCTCTTTTGGAATGTAAGAGTCTTTTGCTTGCTAAGTTCCTCTTCTTGAAACAACTGACAAAGGATCAATGGCTTCGTTTTTCTGATAGGAATACGAGGTATTTTCATTGTATCATACAGGGGAGGAAAAGGAGGATTATGATATTGAGTCTGATGAACTGTGACAATAATAGGATTACTGAACCTGATATGATCAAAAAAGATCTAATTCAGCATTTTCACAGTATCATGGGATTTGATTCTTCAACGAGGGCTTCTGTTAAGGAGTCTTTGATTGCTGAAGGCCCAGTTCTGAACTATGAACATCAATACTTCCGGGATTTTCCCTTTTCTCTACAGGATATGAAGGAAGCATTATGGAGTATTGACGATGATAAGTCCCCTGGTTTGGATCACTTTACTATTGCTTTCTTCAAAAGCTCTTGGCCAGTTATGACTTGGCCAGTTATAAGTAATCAGCTCATTCCAACTGTTCTGAATTTCTTTGACTCTAAAATTCTCTATAAGAATATCTATGTGACTGTTATGCATTTGATTGCTAAAGGTGAAAATCCTTCCAAAGCTTCTGATTGTAGGTCCATAGCCTGTTGTTCAATCCTTTACAAGATCATTTCGAAAATGTTGTGTATGAGATTAAGGCTGATTCTCCCTTACTTGGTTGATTGGTCTCAAAGTGTCTTTGTGCCTGAGAGATCAATTATTGATAATGTACTTTTATGTCAAGATCTCCTTTATGGTTATGAGAGGAAAGACATCTCTCCCCATTGCCTTGTGAAAATAGACTTGAGGAAGGCCTATGACATGGTACATTGGGAGTTTATGGATGAAATGCTTGCAAAGCTTCAGTTCCCTTCTAAATTTATGCAGTGGCTTATGTCTTGCATTACTTCAGTATGGTATACTTTATGTATTAATGGTAAATATGTAGGTTTCTTTCAAGGGAGGAGAGTGATTCGTCAAGGTGATCCAATGTCTTCTTATGTATTTGTCCTAGTGATGGAGTATTTATCTCGAATCATGAAGCATATAGGCAAGTCCCCTGGTTTTACCTTTCATCCAAGGTGTAGCAGGTTGGGGATTATCAATATCTTCTTTGCTGATGATTTGATGCTAGTATGTAAGGCTGATGCTACTTCAATGAGGTATCTTCATGCTGGTCTTTCATATTTCTCTAATTCTTCGAACATGGAGATTAATGTTTCAAAGAGCTTGGTATTCTTTGGTGGTGTGGAAGAAAAGGAGAGATGTCTGTTGGCTACGTTGCTGAATATGGAAGTGGGCACGCTTCCTGTGAAATATCTTGGAGTTCCTTTGGCCTAAAAAAAGCTTAATATTCAACATTATGCTCCTTTATTGTAGAAGATGACTTGTCGAATCACCTCTTGTGCTTCAAGAATACTATCTTATGTAGGTAGGGCTCAGTTGATTAAGTCTGTGCTATTTTCTGTTCATTTGTATTGGAGTCAAATATTCCTAATTTTTGCTGCTGTTATGGATGAATTGGAGGCCTTATGTCGTACTTTTCTTTGGAGTGGTGTAGTTTTGAATAGAAGGAAGGCTTGGTTTCGTGGGATATGGTGTGTAGGTCATTGAAGAGTGGTAGCTTAGGCATTAAACAGTTTCGTTGGTGGAATATTTCTCTCTTATTCAAGCTTGTTTGGGATATTGCTATGAATAAAGAGTGGATGTGGATTAAATGGATTCATGTCAATTATTTAAGGAGTTGTGAGCTATGAGAGGTTGAAGCTGGAGTTGGTTGTTCTTGGGTGTGGAAAGTGATCCTGAGAGTAAGAGATGCTTTGAAGGTTTTATTGTGTTAAGAGAAGGTTTTCCAGTATGACAGCTGGGATGGAAGGGTTGTTATGCTTTTTGTGATGGGTACATGCCTTTATCTGATAGTGTTCCTAAGCTGTTATGATGGTTTTTGTGTTGGAATCATGATGTATTGTCTCGACATGATTTTATCCTATGGCTTTTAGACAGACTACGCACCAAGGAGAGGCTGTTTAAGATGATGCCTATTTCAGATATGTGTTGTGTACTATGCAAATGGGTTGAGGAGACATGGGATCATGTTTTTATATCCTGTCCTTATTTGAATGAGGTTTGGGAGGTGTTCTGGAGGCGATTGAAGATGTATCCTCATAGGAAGGTTGGTTGTCATGATAGGTAAAGGTCTCTAGGGGAAAAACGGCACTGACAAAGTTGAGGAGGAGTGGCATTGTGATCTATAGGATATGGGTAGAAAGGAATCAAAGATTGTTTTGTGGTGAGACTTTGGAGGCTAAGGATCTATGTAGAAGATTATTGATGTTTGACTCCCAAGCTGGGGCTCGAGAATAAGGGGAGGAAACTTCTGATATAGACAATACTTTGAATTAGCATATTCCTGGTATGATATGTACTACCTTGTAATGTTTATTTTTGAACTTTGTTGTGTAGGGATTACTGTTGATCACTTTCAGGTTGTAACCCTTTTGGACTTTGAGGTGAATAAAATCTCTTAATTTCACGTGAAAAAAACAATGTGTTATTATTGAATGTCTAAAATCAAATTTTGTGTTAATTATAAATGGATCAAGAAAATGAGAAAACAAAGGAAATACCACAACATAATAATTTATAAAACAAAATAATATACACATCTATAACATTTGAATATCAATAACCCACGGGAGTGGAAAGCTAGTATTCCGCCCGTTCCACAAAAAAAAAAAATACAATATTTATTTGATTTGGATATCCCATGAAAATTATAATACTTTTATATTTGAAAATTTATTTTTATAAATTTTTCAAAATATCCTTATTTTTAACTATCTATTATATCACATCCCATTACCTTTTTTTTTTTTCTCTCTCATGAGTTATTTCTCTCTTTCACAAAACTAAAACAATATGAATTTTATTATTCATTAAATTTAATATATATATATATATATATATATAAATTATCATGTCGATTATTGTATGATTGGAGGGAATATTACGATAACAAATACTTCCGCGTTGCTTGGCACAAAAGTGGAACGAAGGAAGAATCTTGGACAACAAAACCAACCATCGATCACGATTATCACACGGTAACGAAACCACTCCTCAATTCTCATCCCCAAAACACACACGCACGCACAAATCGCCTTGCAATCATCCCCAAATCAAACTTCCCCCTTTTCACACTTCCTCAAACCCTAATTTCACCCCAAATCACACCACCCATCA
>JAOVYX010022190.1:0-14898 GCA_035668315.1 Drosera spatulata | reverse complement strand
AGATACCTGCGACGGAATCCGTCGCAGATATCATATTAAAAAAATAATCTCAACGTTAAAACCCTAAACCTAAACCTACCCTAAACCTAAACCTAAAACCTAACCCTTAACCCTAAACCATCAATTTTTCAATGTCTTTTGCAACGAACCCGTCGGAAATTCTCTTTCTTCCAACACTTAGGAAAAATTCGGGGAAAAAAGTTTGGTTAAACCGCGGTCTGCGACGAATCCGTCGCAAGTTTGATATATTTCTGCGACGGCTCCGTCGCACATTTAGTTTAACTTCACAACACTTGGGAAAAAATTGGAATAAAAAGTTTGCATAAAATATTTTGCGACGGATTCCGTCGCAAAATTAAATACGATGTTAAATTTTTTTATTTTTTTTGCCTATGCTTATGTGCGACGGAAGCCGTCGTAATATTGTTTTACTTTTGCGACGGACGTTGACTTTCCGTCGTAATTTTGTTTCTTTTAATTTTACTTTTCTCATATTATGTTTTGCGACGGATCCGTCGCAGTATGTAGTTTTTCTTGTAGTGCATATGAGAGATACGCTATTAGTTTTGCTATTGGGTGTCGTTATGGGGAGATGACGACGAATGCAGCTGAATCTTTCAATGCTTGGCTTTTGGGCGTGAGGGAACAACTGATCACTCAGTTGGTGGATCAAATCTGTGTCAAGTTGATGGAGTGGTTTAATAATCGTCGGAACGAGGCTGAAGAATGGAATGGTGTGTTATGCCCTAGGATGCTTGTCATCCTGAATGATTTATTCAAGAATTGTCGAACTTATGCTATCAAAAGATCATCATAGCTGCTTTTTGAGATGATGTCCATACCTACAGCTTCAGTTAATGTGAGAAAAAGGATTTGTTCATGTCGTATGTGATAGACAAACGGCTTTCCCTGTTTGCATGCGGCATGTGTGATTGAAAAGTTTTCTTTACCGTTAACTAGCATGATCGATCGTTATTTCTTTGTTGAAAGTTACAAGAAGGGCTATGAGGCTGTCATATATCATGTTCCTTCATCTATGATCGACCAAATGACAACAACTGCAGTACTTGTAATCGCTCCCCCTAATGCAGGAAGGCAATCGGGTAGGCCAAAAAAATGCCGTCTTTTGTACAGTGGCGAGGAGACACGGGCTATTAAGTGTACTAGATGCAACAAGTTTGGTCACCACAATAGGAAGACATGTCGAGAGGCTATATAGGGATTTTGTGTTGTTTGATTTCTTTGTTCAATGTTATTCCTGTTTATATACATGTAACCAGTCCTGTTTTAAATTCTATTATATGTCAAATGTGTTTTTTTTATGTGTTTCGATGTTTATTGTTATAAATAAGGTGGAGAATTTTTTTCTAGACAACAGACGCTCTGTTTCAAATTGACCAGGTGCTTTGTTTAGTTCAAACAGAGCGCCTTTGTAATTGAAAACAGAGCGACTGTTTCAAAAATGTTAAGAAACACCTAAACAATGAAGAGACATATTTTCCACGTTATTCCTGTTCATATAGATGTAATCATTCTAGTTTTAAATTCTGTTATATATCAAATGTGAGTTTTCTTTTAGACCCATCAGGCACTCTGTTTTAAATAGACCCGTCGCACTGTTTTTTTAAAACAGAGCGCCTTTGTAATCAGAAAATAGAGCACCTAGTTCAAATCAGTCATTAAACAGTTTGACATTGAACAGATATATTTTCCACCCAAAAGCATTATGAAAACAATCACGATAAACAATTTGCGATGATCAAATAAATGTATCTCTCAAATTTGAATACAAGATATTGTTTGATAGAAGAGCATATGTGCATTTCAGTTTGGTACATCATTCTTCAGGTAAATCGAATTTCTCCATTAAAGTTGTCATCATATTGGTCTTAAAATGGCGGATTTCTTCCAACGTTGATGAGTTGGGTATTTATGCTCTATTTGCAACAATTCAATCCAATGACATGGACGCCACAGTCCATGTTTTCTTGAGATGGTGCTTTCCTATTGATGATAACTTTTTAGAGTGCAGGCTATTGTGTGCCGTCTTCTCTCACGATCTCATTGAGAAATTGTTGAACATAATCCCCCTACATGTTTACCAACATATATTATAACATTTTTGTGCTTGAACGAAACTATTAAGATAATATGTAAGAAACCAAATTGAACTGATTGTGGAAACTTACAATTAGCTTGGTATCCCTTGTATATGGTGCTTTTTGTCTTTTAGAATTATAATGTATACATTTGTTGCTCTCGCTGTTGAAAGCCAATAATGTCCAATGGAACGGAGTCGAATCCTTAGACCCGCCTCATGTGGTGTTAATTGGGAACATGTGCCATCGACATGTTCTTCTGGCAAGCATATGTTCTTTTATCGATTTGTCCATAATTTCTCTTAGTTTTGATATCATTTCCTACATCATATGTAGGAAAAGAGATGAGATTCCAGAATTGATATGTATATGAAATCAACATATCTCAAGGTTTTTCACTTACCCAACAATCTGTACCATAAATGACTACTTGATCTTTGCATTTTGCCTCTTGTAGGATCAGTGTCACATATGCATTGATAGCGGACTTAGATAATGCGTCATCATTAACCAGTCGCTTTACGTTATCCATATCAACATATCCAGGACCTCTCACCGGATCTCTCGTAACAGTGATCAAGTGTCTGTAATGTGACAATGGTAAGTTTTTTGTTTAAACATGTGGTTGGTTTCATTAATAAAGGCGCTCTGTTTTTTTAACACAGGCGCTCTGCTTTTGAAAATAAGGCGCTCTGTTTGATTGTGACAAAAACGCTCTGGTTTAGTAAAGAAGGCGCTCTGTTTGACATTGAACCCTTGTAAATAATGATAAATAAACAATCAAAGATTAATAATGTAATTTGGGGACTTCTTACATGTTTGGCAGTCTTGATGTCATCTTATTCCATTTCTTTCGTACGTCGTCCGACAAGTAGGATAATACGTCCAGTGCAATCTTGCTCTTTTTTTTTTTATGAACCATAAGTGTAATTACTAAACCTTTTCGCTGGTCGTTTCCCTTTATCTTTGAGGTGCATTACCATGGACGAGGATGTACGTCTTGTCTTTTTCTTTGACTTGTTCTGATCTTTTTCATCCTGGTTGGTCTGGTCTTCGTCCGACTGGAGGATTTCATCATTGTCACTGACATAAAATGTCGTCCTGTTTTGCTTCCTTTTTTTTTTTTTTATTTCATTTGTCGGCAAAGTGTTGTCGAACAGTGCCAAGTAGTCCGCATTTATCTTCTTAGCTTGTTTGAGCTCTTCTGAGAGCTTAATCTTCTCTTCATCCTTTGAACGAATAATTCCGTTCAATCTTTCTCGCTCAGCTTAAGCCTCCAATATCAAATCTTCGCTATTTTTCAGCTCTCGTTTCAATATCTTCTTTGTTGATGTCTCCTTATCAAGCAATTGTTTTGTTTTCTGAGTTTCTTCTTTCATTTCAAGAAGTTGTTTCCATAAGTCCTTAATTAGTTTTGCATCAGTCGTTGCAGCATTTTGAATCATTGGTTCGGTCATTGAGAGCTTAAGGGTTTCAACCTCTGATCTTGCTGCGGTCAATTGAATTTCCATTGAGAGTATCTACAAAAAAAATAAAAAAAATACAACATTTACAAATCATTAACTGAGTAGAACACATAATATCATTAAACAGAGCGTCAATAATAATGAAACAGAGCGCAGGTTGATAAGTTGAATATTGTTTATCTTTTCTTCTGCAATATTCAACTCATGTGTTGTTCTTTCATTCTTTTCTTCCAATGAATATATCTGAGACAAATACAAAAGCATTTCAGATGTGTTAAACAACCCTGAACAAAACAGAGCGCTAGGTGTGGGAAAAAAAAAAATTAGCTGTTCTTCAGCCAAATTCATCCATTCTATTGCTTTCTTGTTTTTCTCCTTCTCCATTGCTATCATTTCATTAGCATCCTCAACCTAACAAACACAATGAAGAAGTTGCCTTAAATAAATTCAATTCAAATCAATTCGGACCGCCTTAGCTTAGCAAATAGAGCGAAGGTTATATCAACACAGAGTGTAGGTTATAACAAAACAGAGCACAGGTTATATAAAAACCAAGCTCCTAACTTTGAAACAAACAGATCGTCAGTGTAGCAAGCTTTCATGACTTAAATGAAATGAATATATCTTCTTTGCAAGCAATTTACCTGTTGCTCAAGCAAATAAATTTGGTTCGTGGCCTCCATACATTTTTCCCTCATTGAAGTGATTCTCATTCTAGCTTCTCGTAATTGTGTGCTCAATAGTGTTAATTTGCTTGGTTGAATGTGCTTTAGCAGTAGATGAGACCATGAAACATTGTTTTCATTGATTTCACTGTTGTGGCTCCTTTGAGTGGATTGGCTAGAACTGGAACGATCGTTTCTAGCTTTAAATTCAAAATCTTTGGCGTTTGGTCCTTGAGTTTGAGTTTCTTCGTTGTCATCCTCGTGTTCATCTTTATACCATTCAATGACGGCAGCTCCCAAGCCATATTCTCTTCTTTCATGCGTTGTTGGACTCAACGGATCAAGTAACAACTGTTATTTTGAATTCGTACATGTTAGTCCAAATTGCTCAATATCAAATGATATATGCAGAATAAATCCCAATTTTTGTTGTCTTATCTTCTTCAAAGCTAGAAGCGGCAACATTTATGCCTTTAGGCAGATCCTTGAGATTCCACCTTACACACCTCGGACGTATTTCATCCTCTTTTTCTTCAATTGGATCTACGACATTCGTCTTCTCCATAAACCAATACTGTCATTTAAAAAAAAAAAAACACAGTTCGTTGAGAATAAGGTCTATTTAAAAATAAAGCGCCTACTTTATTAAAAATAGAGTGCCTGTTAGCAATTTGTCACTACAACTAAAAAAAGAGCGCCTACTTTACTAAAATATAGCGCCCTGAGTTATTTATTGTAAATATTCCATAAAAAGAGCATATATTGCTAGAAAAACAGATTGACATTGTAAAATTACTTACATGTATCACTAAGACACATCCTGTGACCTTTTCTGGAATTGCAACGTTTTCGTCCAGCGACTTTGTCAATTTTCAAAAAAAGTGTGATGTTCAGTTGTAATCACACATGAGATTCATATCTGCTACAAAGTTGCAGTAAGACCAATTCAAAGATGGCTTCGATGTGCTTACAAAGAGTGTGTTTAAAATGTACAGCATGAGAAGTCTGGTCGTGTCCTCATAATCAAGCACTTCATTCCCTCTCGATGTTGTTATTAATGTATCTTTAATCTTCTTTGTCGTCAACTCTCTGTCCTTTCTTTCTCGTTGATTTCGATTTGGAAACCTTCTTTGCAAGAATTCGGATTCCTGTACAGTGTCCAATAGTCCTTCGTCGTCTATGTTTTTTTTTGCCATCAACTGTATCGAAAATCAGTTTCATGTCCATCTTGTCAAGGTAGAATTCATGACCTTCAAATGTGAATGTCGACTCGCCTTTATTGTATTATGATATGATCTGTCGAACACATATGCTACTCTTTCGACACTTTTCTGTTGTCAGCTTCCCATCCAGTATGGCCTTCAACAAATGCCAAAAAAGGGTCTTTTGCAACTTCGGTCAGTGTTCGTCTAACACTGTGATCTCATTTTTAGCAATAAGTTTCACAACCGGTCCTAGATTGCTTCTGTATTGCCACGCCATTTGGACTGTTTCAAAATACGTATGAATGTAAAGTTAGTCAATATATAGTTTCAGTCAAAAAATTGCTAATTCAAAAACAATGGCAAATAGATTTATTATTCGAAATCAATCCAAACAGAGCGTGTTTGTAATCAAATGTGTTTTAAAGGTGTTTCGATGTTTATTGTTATAAATAAGGTGGGGAATTTTTTTTCCTACACAACAGGCGCTCTGTTTCAAATTGACCAGGCACTCTGTTTAGTTCAAACAGAGCACCTTTGTAATTGAAAACAGAGCGCCTATTTCAAAAATGTTACGAAACACCTAAACAATGAACATATATATTTTTCACGTTATTCCTGTTGATATACACATGTAATCAATCTAGTTTTAAAGTCTATTATATGTCAAATTTGAGAACTCTATTGGAGACATTAGACGCTCTGTTTGAAATAGACTTGACGCTCTACTTTGAAAAACAGAGCATCTTTGAAATCTGAAAACAGAGCGTCTATTTCAATTCACTCATGAATCACTTTGACATTGAACAGATATATTTTCCACCCAAAAATATTATGAAAACAATCAAAAACAGATATATTTTTCAATTCAAATATGAAATATAAATAAAGCATCTTTTGAATTGGGAAAACAGACCCCCTAGGTTTTTTAAAACAGAGCGTATGTATATTATGAAAACAGAGAGTCTGTGTATTACCAAACAGAGCGCCATTTCAATTAACTAACAGAGCGTCTATACTCTTATTATCAAAACAGAGTACATATTAATTACCAAACAGAGTATCTGTATAATTAGCAAAAAGATCGCAGGTATAATAACCAAACAGAGCGCCCATATTCCGTTTTTTCCCCGTATTCATTTTTGAACAACTAAAAGCTAAAATTCAATGTGTAAATTAGGGTTTCATACTGAAACCACCCCAAATTCTAAGCAGTGTTTGTAATTGCGAATTCATACAAAAAAAACACTAATAAGTTTTACAAATAATCATCTTTTTTGATTCAAATGTCGATTCATACTGTCTTTTCAAATAATCATTTGTTCTATACAATGCGACACACCAAAAATTATAAAATTCAGAGTGTTATATCCTAATGCAGAGGCTCTTCGATCCAAGAATTCAATCTATCTGTGCGCGAATTGTTGAATTGACCCTTACTCTGTGGTCGGTTGGGTCGAAAACGAAGTAATTGTTTTTTCGAATAGGGATGAATCAAATCAGTTTCATGTGGATTTGTTGGGAGGCGGACGGTTTTTTTTTTTTTTTTTTATATGTGTTTGGAATAAAGATCCCATGTGTACCTTTTTGATATATTTTTCATCTTTTTGTATTTTTGGATGATTTTGTTTTCCAAAAAGCAAAACACACATATATATGAACGGTAATTAAATTTGGGCTTTTTCATATAATTAAATATATAGACTTTCGTTATTGGGTTTCCTCCACAAAAGAGTGAACCAGGCCTAACACCTAGTTCCATCTAGAGCCGCGTGCCAGCCGCAGCCGCAAACGACGGGCCGGCTGGGACCATATACCTCTCCCGGGAAAAATTCCTTCCATCTGTCAGATTGTTTCATCTTTATGGTCAACAGCTTCTTCGATTAAACAGTTACAATTAGTTTATTGTAAAGATTATTCGTTTTTTGAAAATATAGTTGGATTTCAATTCTATAAACGGACTTGTAACCCTCTTAACACCGTTAATGATAACCAACACCTAGCCGTGACTTGTGCACAGATGTAAACAAACCAATAAAGTCATGACTCATGGGGGTTAAGAGGCGCAGTTACGCAGTATACTATCACTTCCCAATCCCATGTTCCCTTGTTTCGGTTGTTTGGCCACTACAAGCAAATACCCATTTTCTCATGTTCTTACCCAAAATCAATGGCAGACCAGACCACTGCTTTGCTGTCTCTCACTATTATACCCAAATGCGTTCACCCTTTCCAATATAGTATTGTCATCATCATCAATTCAACGGTCCAATCTTGACCCTGATGAAGCTGGTTTTCTCTGAAATTTGCTCTCAATCATGGCAGCCTTCTCTTCTCCCTTTTCACCTCCCCTGGTATCAATTCTGGGTTTGACTGGTTTCGTATGAGAAATCCCAAACTGGGTGGAGTTCATGTTCTTGATACTTTGTGTATTGTGGGTGATTTCTGTGATTGTGTGTTTGGGTAGTGTTATTCTGTTCTTGAGTTGTTTGGTTCTGGAAAAGTTAGGGCTTTGGGGACTGTAAAGTTCATTGGATGACATTTGCATAATGGTGGGTTTTGTTGTAATGTCTGGTTTTTGATTTGTCATGGCTGATCATGGCAGTGGGATGTGGTTTGATTTGTGGGATGAATCGTTGGAGTATGGTGATGGGGGTACCCCGATGAAGCGTAATCGGAGCTTGATTTCGAGACCCGTCTTGGCTGTGTAAGAATTGGATGATATACGAGTTAGAAATGGATGTATTTTAAGTTCAGTTGAACAGGAGTCGGAATGAAGTGGGTAAAGGAAGTGAAGTGAAGTTTAAGCAATGTCAATAAGATAGGATTTGGTACAAAAGCTCCTTTCTCTCCAAGGGGGCTTTTTGCGTGCGATGTCATCATTATGATTTGGCTCTAACCTCTCTAATGCTTGGTAGTAACTAATCACCAAAAGAGTAGTAATACTACTTAACTAGTGAAAACTGAGCATTTATTATCAAATCTTATTGATTTATATTAGGAGACTAGTTGTTGAATTGCCATGTGTATTGGTTATCTATGTCAATATTACGTGTTGCTTTAATGAACAAAATCAATTTTTATTTTTTTTGGTATGTATTGAGTTGATTAAAAAGACAACATTTGCTTGTACTATGTTGTGAAGTTGTACTTGCTCAAGAAACTATTCTAGGATGATTTGCAAGATATAAGAATTGGGTTTGTAGATTTGCAGTCATGGACTGGTTCTTGGAGGGCAATGGAAGGTAGCTTCGAGCCAGAGAACAGTACTCCCAAAAAGGTATGGTGTGGGACTGCATCATATACCAAATGTTGGGGACAATCTGAGAGGCAGTTGGAGTTTTAGTGAACATCATGGGATTGCTATCAGACCAAAAGTAAAGAGACTCACAAGCTCTCATATGTGTGTATCGTGTAAGGCATTTCTTAGATTGTGAGCTATGATTCATGAATCATAAACGTTTTGTCTAGCCTATTCAGTTATTTATCATCTTGGTGGTAACATTGTCCTTTTCATCCTTGAGGACATCTTGCCTCATTTCTTCTTCTTCTTTTTGTTGGTTAAGAAACTATTCACATTTGGGTTATCGTATAGTCACAAGATCTGTGGTTTATGGTTGTTGTGGCAGGCCTTGCTAGTTCTCAGATTGCTAGTAGTATGTTTACTTTGGGAACAGCAGCAGTTCTGCCATTCTACACTCTTATGGTAGCCGCTCCCAAAGCCAAAATTGTGAGTTAGTTTTTGGGGCATTGAACTATAGGGCTTTTTTTCGCTGGTATTCATGGAGAAAATTGTTGGATCTCAGGTGTGCATAGATCCCACTCTTGAAAGCATTTTATGGTGATGGGTGAACTATTGATTCTAATAGTTGAACACAAATCAAAAGAACACACCTGCTTTTGATTACGTGGACTTCTAATTTTGTTATGCATTTCATACATCTATTTTTTTTATATGCACTTCACAGACTTGAAATTCGAACCCGAAAATAACCTTTGAAATTTGGATGATGAACATGGTGGTTATCATGTATTATCATGTGGTAATCTGTTTGGGTGGCTGATGGAGTAACTTTTTTCCTAGAATGATTTGTGATCTTTGCTCTTCATTTCAGACTAAAAAGTGCATGGGAAGTGAGATACCATATGTCGCCTTAGGTCTCCTATATGCATATCTCCTTTACCTTTCTTGGACTCCAGACACAATCCGTTTGATGTTTGCTAGCAAATATTGGTTGCCTGAGGTGAGCACCTCCTTTCATCGGTCATTAACTATCGTCTTCTCAATCAAGATGTGTTAAGATCACAAGACTAATGGATTCTTCATTATCCTTCTGCACGCATGCAGCTGCCCGGTATAGCAAAAATGTTCACTAGTGAAATGACCTTGGCTTCTGCATGGATTCATCTACTGGCAATTGACCTCTTTGCTGCAAGGTCACATCCTTTTAATCCTCCATACGCTTCAATCTATTTGGCCTGGTTTCAACTGTCACCTACATAAATTTAAGAAAAGGACTGACTTAAAGAAATCCACTTGTTGTGGTATGACTACAAAGATAATCTCCTGAAGAAACTGGAACGTGAATAGTCATACTCTGAGCGAGAGCGTGATGACTCACCTATGAAAAAGCAAGCAACCCAAGGCGCCTAGCTATATCAAAAATCAGCTGCATGCCAATTAACCATGTCTCTAGTAGGCCAGGGTGAAACCTCTTGTAGGCTGGACAGTGCTGCAACTGGAATATTCATGGTGTGAATTAGCCTGCTGGCGTTCAGGAATTTGTATCTCCAGCTTGATGGATAGTAGATGTTCTTCTTGTCTCAGGCAGTGCTATTTCTGATTTCTGTTCTATGCACTTCAAAATAGGAAGAAAAATAAAATAAAATAGAATAACTTGAAGGGCTCATAAGTAAGTTTGATTTGTTTTGATCACCTGCTTTTCAATGAAGTCCTAATTCGTGCTTTACTAGCTGCAGTGACTGTACCAACAGTTGTCTCTCCCAAACAAGAGTTTATAAGCTTCTTTGATCGGCTAGTAGACCCTGCCAAAAAAATCTTGTGAATTTAGTTAACAATTTTTACTGCCAACGGAGTAACTACTTGATGATTGTTAGAAGCGAAGGTGACTTATTACTTATTAGTTTGCCTCTTGTCCTTATCAATGTGTTATTTCTGGATATATATGCTTGCTCTACTCCTGATCACGGTGCCAAGACTATAGCTTAATCTGCTTGTTTGATCTTTTCACAGGAATGTCTATCATGATGGACTGGAGAACGGAATTGAGACCCGGCACTCCGTCTCTATCTGCCTGCTCTTCGGTCCCATAGGAATCATGTCTCATGCAATCACAAAAGCACTGACAAGAAGAGCTGCTGATGCATAATTCGCTGTCACATATTGCAGCATCATTGTTCCTTGTGGGATAAAATCGGGCAACAATTTTTTTTGGTTCCCGGCTTGCTAATCCTTGGAAACTTCACTTGACAAATGATTAGATGGGTGCATACGCATTCCCTTTACAGAACTCTTGATCATTTATGCATGAGGTAAAACCTCATATAATTGGACATTGTGCTTGAATAGTTGAAATTGATTCTAAGTTACATTCACAACAACTGGTCTGAGGAGGGAGGGAAGTACATTCATGACCAATCAGTTATACAAAGATGTTCGGTGAATGGATAAACTGATCTGAGGAGGGAGGGATGTACATTCATGATCAGTTATATAAAGATGTTCGATGAATGGACAATTAGACATGTAGATTACTTAGAAAGAATTATGGAAGTATAGATCTGTTTATATGATGCTCTAACAAATTACATGTACTCCCTCCATCGTTTATCAAATGCAACATTGGTAAGGGAGGAGTCTGTCGAGGTACTACGTTGAATGAACGACTATACAACCATACCCTAAACAACAGAGATACTCTCTATAGAACAGGAAGTCAGCAAACAAATGACTGCTCTAAACCCCTAGATTTTATAATGAATTGTTTGTCCATAGTGTTGCTATTCCTAAAAGAACTCGAAGATGGATGAGATAACGATGAGCCTCAGTTCTAGATGGCATGACACTTGCTGAGAATTTTCTTCAATTGACGGGAGTGGCTGCGCCCACAGTGACAAGCAAGCACATCCACCGGGATCCCAGCATTGTCTTCCCAAAATCGTTGCCCAGCCTGATTAAAATTTTCGGATACCATACAGCTGTATAAACAAAAATATCATCAGAGATAACAAAATGCATTCAGGATGAGATATCGTGCGACTCCCAATCATTTATATATTTGGCCATATAAACTGAAGGTAAGAAATCCGAGCAGAGCATCCATTTTCTCTGGCAATCCTTCCTAGAAACCATGAAAACGAATAAAAAAATAAATTAACTAACGAAAACTGAGATACTGCACGACTCAGTGTTGTTAAAGGTCTGGCTTTCGACCTAAGTGGCAATTGGACACTAGGAGGTACTATCAGAACATCTTGGGAGACGTTTCTCTGACCAGGCATCACACCCTAAATTCTTATTCCATAGAAAGACATCTCACGGATAGTTATGTTTATTCAATTGTTTCCCATGGTGTTCTTATGTTTTATTTTGTATTAAAGCATAATATTAAATCACCGATATTATCATCTGAAATAATACTAACGCATATCAAATCAAACATCCGCCTTGGCAACTTCTCAACGTTCTTGGGAACATTGATGGCTCATCGTCACGTAGTTGTCACTGGAGAATCAGAACCGAGCATAGGTTTTCTCAGGCCATTATTTGTAGGGAGCATGAGAACTAGCAAGGATCTGTCGTGTGGAGAGCTTTATTTACGGCCAGGTGGTGGAAGAAAGCAAAGGAGATGGAAAGACAGTAGTGTCAAAGCTTTACATACTTCACGTAGGAAGTGAAGACATCTGAATTTGGTCTCCTGGCGGCCCTTCTGACAAATCCAGAGCTGATGAAGAATCTCTTTGGATGCGTCCCAAAGATGTGGCTTCATGTATTCCTGCAATATCATAGGCAATACTATCAACATATACCTACCAAACTTAGTGAAGCTTCAAGCATTTAAATACTCACTACACCACACTAATTAAGATGCATAATTATTACTCCCCTGTCCCATAATAATTGCAAGCTTTTTCTAAATATCCCATAATAATTACAACATTATCTTATTTGAAAAGATTTTATCTTCTCATCTACAGTACACACTGTACCTACAGTTTTTATCTTCTCTCACAACGGTTATAATAAATCCCACTATCACAAAAAAAATTTCTTTCTTCACCAAATTTCACAAAAATTCAATACACACATAAAATCTCGTGCCGGTCAATTTATTGCATTTATTATGAGACGAAGGGAGCATTTTCAAGCCATGACCAAACTCGATGACAAACCTGGTTTAAGCGATGGAGTATCGCGTATGGTGTATAGCCATCAGGAAAAAAGAACCTAGAAATGAAGTAGGAAACTAGGCCCGTTGGCTACTAAAATTGATCCACTGTAGCTAACTTTGTGGTGAGTAATCTCTTATACCATTCGCAGTAGTTTTCCTATCCCTATCCTTACAATACAGTGCTATAGTATCATTCTTTTTGTATGCGATTCAGTTTTTTATTCAGTCACACAACAGATTCCCTATATAAATTTACTATATTTTTCTTTTATTGATTTTTTCTATCATATTGAATTATTATACTCCCTCCGTCCCATAATATTTGCAATCGTTTGATTTGACATAAAATTTATGTGTCAAATTTTTGTGAAATTTAATGAAGAAAGAATATTTTCTAAAGATAGTGGGTTGTTGTGAGAGGGGATAATGGACGTACTAAAACAAAATATGATTGATGTGATTTTTTTTAGATTAAATATTGACTAAAAGAGAAAAATTTAAAGGTAAATTGGGATAGACAAAAAAGAAAAGCGTTGCATGTATTATGGGACGGAAAGAGTATATTATTAACGTTTTTTAGAATATTTTATAATAAAACAGTAATTTTTCAATTTTTAAAATAATATCATTTATTTTATTTTACCTAAAATAATTCAATTTTTAAATATTTGCACCTTTTCTAACAAAAATATTAATATTGTATTATTTCAAGGATATAAATTGTATAGGGAATTGAATTTTGGTTCCTTAAATATAGAAAAAATATAGGGTATAGAGAATCATATAAGAATAGAGATAGGAAATCTGCTTAGTGACCTATTTTTTGACAGATTCCCTATATGTAGATAGAATCATATAGGAAAGCTGTTGCGAGTGCTCTAAGGCTCTGGTGAGTTTCCCTTTCGTAAGTGATTTCACCACTTATCATGCTTCGTATCTTCTATGACTTTTCACCACATCATGATTTATATTGACTTCTCAGCTTCCATTTCTTCCGTTTAATATCCACTGTATTATCATCATGTTCAAAGATTTGTTGCCTAAAGGACTATTTAAACCAAAAAAGGACTAAAGACTTTACAACCTATTTAAGTAAACCTGACCATGATTTGAACATGCAAGGACAAATGTGTACACAAAACAAAGAGTATAAAAGCTCCCTATTTCAAAATCAGTAACTCACATTGTTTCATGAAATATTTATTTGGACGCTTGTTCATCGTATGCATACATCAAATCACCATTAAGTTCAATCTGCTTGATTTTTGTTTAGAGTACGTTACGCCTTAATTGTCCTTTTACCCAAGTATTTCAAATCTTCCAAAGGATGAAGAAATGATTGTCACCTTATATCCTTTTAGGTGCAGTTTTCTATCTGAGTTGAAAAAAGTTTTAAGGAAGTTGCACAAATTTTCTTTAGATTCAAACAAATTGCCAGATGTGTAGTCAGAAATTTCTTCAAACATACCGCAGCCCAAAATAGCACAGCACACAAGAAATCCTGCTAAAGAGAAGTCCATTTTGTACAGGATTTCCAGCAAAATAACGCTGCCGCCAGCCACCATGAGATGCCTTGGCGAAGAGAAAACCATGTGTAATCTACATATTGACATAAGCTGCATTAATGTCTTCACAGACTATAAAGATCAATCTAATGTGCTGTGATATAAAATATAAGAATAATACGAACGAATGACTCATGTTACACCGTAGACATGTTATACCACTAACCAAGTTTCCGAAGATATGGAGAACGTATGCCGCCCTCACTTTAGCCAAGAGAACAAACTAACCCTAATAAGGAGACTCAGTTTTCTGCACAAACATCAGACTAAATTTAAGAACCTATGTATCCTTTTCTATTTCCCAATGTTGTACTGAAATAAGTAAACTGCAAGGAGAAAGCAACAGTTGGTTTTGTTTTGTTTAGGCCTCAAAGCGAGCGGTATGCATAGTACAGTTTGTCTGTTTCTAATCTTGCAAATTTGTTCATGAACAACGGAGTCATTTCATTTTTACTCTGTTATACGTTAATCTAACAAAGTACTCATTCC
>JAOVYX010022189.1:0-14899 GCA_035668315.1 Drosera spatulata | reverse complement strand
TGCTGTTTGTTTTCATCCAGAACTTCCCATAATAATTACGGGTTCTGAGGATGGGACAGTTCGTATATGGCATGCAACTACATACAGGCAAGTAATAAACCTTACTGAAGTCATTTGCTAATGAACCAGCCAAGAAGCATGCCTTTTGCTGCTGAGATCAGTTACTCAATGCTATGTAGCATTGACTCCCACATGTGATAGGAGACACGATATGACATGACATAGCCCCATGTCTATTCACTTACTATAGTATAGACTTTATCTTTTTCATTACTTTTTTGTCGTTTAAATTCAAACATGTTCTGATATTGCTAGGTATGTTGAAGTATATTTTCTTACATAAATGCATGGAAATTCAACCTTTGACGTAGAGCTTATAACACCTAGCTTGGTTTTGCAGACTTGAAAATACACTGAATTATGGTCTGGAAAGAGTTTGGGCTATTGGATACATGAAGGCTTCTCGCCGGTAAGGTTTTTCATTCAAGCACTCACTGACTCAGAGGATAGGCTTCAACGGGGCTTTTCTTGATTGAACAATTTTTCTGAGAAGAATTACCCTTGCAATCATTTCACAAAATATGATCTTTAGTAAAATATGTCCGTACTTTATGCCTTCTCTCATTCTTTATTCTTAGTCCTGTTTCCTGATGCTAGCTGGACGCTCACAGAAATATTTGTAATTCAATAGTCGATACTGAAGTATTTGTAATTGGGTGCAAGCTGATCTTTAATAATTGTATAGGGTTGTAATTGGCTATGATGAAGGAAGTATAATGATAAAAATCGGTCGTGAAGTACCAGTTGCTAGCATGGACAACAGCGGGAAGATTATTTGGGCTAAGCATAATGAAGTTCAGACCGTAGACATCAGGCGTATTGGAGCTGGTTATGAGGTTTGGCTGCCGAACTAATGGCTCGTAATCCTTTTCTCTGTTACAATTGATCAATGGATGATGAAGGGATTTTTTTAATCATTTTTAATTTTCGCTGCCTATTTTCTCAGGTTGCAGATGGGGAAAGATTGCCACTAGGAGTTAAGGAGTTGGGCACCTGTGACTTTTATCCTCAAGTAAGAGTTGGCTACATGTGTTTGGAAAACATTGATTTGTAGTGCTATCCCGCAACAGGGGGAAGACCGTGTACATTTTATCCTCCCCACACCGTCTTCAATGGGATTACGTGGGTTATTGTTTTTGTTGATATGTAGATCTATGCCTTTCCTTACACCTATATTTATCAGTTTTGTGGTATTGATCCTTTATGTAGATTTATGGCAGTAGCTTGAGGGTCACTCAGAATAGAAATGAAAAGAAAAGAAAAGACTGTAGCTTTAGGGATTAACGGATCGGTTTAAGTTTAACCTTGCAGCAGCTGTATATTTTATCAATGTCTGTGGTAAGCCATTGATAAGTCAAAACCGGCCACCGGATGTGTACATGTATCCTTTTGGGGGTGCCAGATTACTGATCATTCATCTATTTTCCAATTGCAAAGCCAATGAGAAATGGAAAGGGAACAGGATTCGTGTTGCTTAGATATTCGATGATTTTAAGCATGAATATCATGTCTTCTATCTTCATTAGCAGGGATGTAGGAGTTAAGGAAGTATCCCACTCGTCATTGTGCATGCATTTGGTGTTGATGTTTTAGGATCAAAAGGATAGACAAGGAATGATATATTCTTGATGAAAAACAAAGTCTGTAGCTCAGGGTTGGTTGCTGTAGGCTGTAACCACCAGAAAGCTTTCTAGTTTCTCCTAGATTATCTTTGCTGCTGTTCCCTTTGGTTTATTTTTAGATTACTGTTTTTAACTTGCGCAATGTAATTCGGTAGCTGAGACAATTCATTTTTCGCAATTTTTTTTTTTTCAGTATTTGAAGCACAATCCCAATGGAAGGTTTGTTGTGGCATGCGGGGATGGAGAATACATCATTTATACTGCTGTAGCATGGAGAAACAAGTCGTTTGGTTCAGCTTTGGAATTCGTCTGGTCTTCTGATGGTGAATTTGCTGTCAGAGAAAGCACTACCAAGATCAAGATTTATAATAAAAGCTTCCAGGTTGATTCTCTAGCTTTCATTTTATGGGTTGCACTTCTCTTGCTCTTCAGTAAGTGGCACTGAACTAGTTTTTATACTTGATAGCTAAGGCTCAATTTAATATTCCCCACTTTCTCGGGTTCTCTCCGGCCACTTCTATTGTAAATTCGAGTTTAAATACTTTAGTTGAGACTGATGACAACAATGTCTTTATTGGCGGAACAGTTATAGTTGTGTATGCAAACTTAGTCGAACATCCAAAGTTTTGATTTTTTTTTTTTTTTTTTGTGCTTTTCATTTCCCTTGATACAGTTTAGAGATAGGAATCCTCAGTTGCTTCGATTCATCATGACTAGTTCCCACTTCTAAAATTAATTGAAGTTTTTTTTATCATATCATTTGCTAGTTTTTATTAAATTAAATAGTGAGAAAGATGGAAAAAAGAGGTAATTGAGGAAAAGAGAGAGCATGAAAAGTTACATGACTAACCAAAAATCACCCCTTAGAATTATATATTTATATTTTCATGAATATCTTGACCTAGATAAATGAATCACAGTTTTGACAACACGATGTCATAACATTTATAACCACTTGTTTGTGGTTGTTGAGCTGAAGTGTGTGCTGTGTTATGTTATAGTATGATGCTTATGTTCCATCAATGGTGGATCTAAAATTAGTTTTTTCTCTACTCTTTTTTTTTTTTTTTGGAAAGGAGTTTTTTCTCTACATTATTTGGATGAAGATTAGCTAACATGTTAATGTGTTTTGCGCTAATTCCAGGAAAAGAAGAGTGTTAGACCTACCTTTTCTGCGGAGCGTATATATGGAGGAGTTCTTTTGGCCATGTGCTCCAATGATTTTATATGTTTCTATGACTGGACAGATTGCAGATTGATTAGGAGAATTGATGTTAATGTGAAGGTGAGAAAGCTTAACTGTCCCGTAAATTGAAATTTCACTTGTTTTGGGTAATTTATTACTGACCTGTTTTACTTCAATGTTTAAGAATCTTTATTGGGCTGATGGTGGTGATTTGGTGGCTATTGCAAGTGATACATCCTTCTACATCCTCAAATACAATGTAAGGACTCCTTTATTTTATCTGAACGTCTTCATTTTTTATTTTTTTGTCTCTTCTACTTCTTGAAAATGGTATTGATCCAACTGTAGAGGTGATGGTCTTGACAGCTTCAATTATTCTTGTAGCATGACTTACTCTGTCTTGTTCCTGTCACAGCGGGACATTGTGTCTTCCTATCTTGATAGTGGAAATCCTGTTGATGAGCAAGGTGTGGAGGATGCCTTTGAGCTCCTACATGAAACAAATGAAAGGGTGAGAACCGGAATATGGGTCGGTGATTGTTTCATTTACAACAATTCTTCTTGGCGACTCAACTACTGTGTTGGTGGTGAGGTATAGTGAACTATCATTTCTTCATCTCTTTTAGTTTTTTTTTTCCCCTATTCCCCTTAACTTTGTTCTTTTCCATTGAGATTTCATACTATTATGGCAATAGGTGACGACGATGTTTCACTTGGATCGCCCAATGTACCTACTAGGGTACCTGGCAAGTCAAAGTCGGGTTTACCTTATTGACAAGGAATTCAAGTGAGTTCGCATGGATGCTTTACCCTTTTGCTGCTCTAATGAAGCATTCGTGACTCATAGTTCTCCTTAATGCAGTGTAATGGGATACACCTTGCTTCTTAGTTTGATCGAATACAAGACTCTTGTGATGCGTGGAGATTTTGATCGTGCTAGTGAAATCTTACCTTCAATTCCTAAGGAGCACCATAACAGGTATGTGAGATGGTTTGCTCATTTTCATTGAAGAATTTATTTCTTGGAATGAATTGTTATTGGAATGGAGTTTTCCGGCAACCCCTTTTATCTTGTACTGCTCTCACTGCCGATTGTTACGTGTTTTCTTGCTACTCAGTGATTATTGCAGAAGGCACTTGATTGAATTGATCTATACATATGGTGCATTGTAGTTTGACCATTTCTCATCATTTTTAACGTAAAAACTCTTCACTTGATCCAAAATTGTACTGTTCACTTTCAACACTTCTTACTTTAACTTGAATATTCTACTTTAAACTGATAATGCTGGCCTCAAACTAGATATGGTTTGATCCAAAAGTGCTTCTCAATGGTTTGGTCGTCGCGGGTGATATCATTTTTCCATTTTTATCATCAATTTCAGTGTTGCCCGATTTCTGGAATCCCGTGGTATGGTTGACGAGGCACTGGAAGTGGCAACTGATCCTGATTACAGATTTGAACTAGCGATACAGCTTAGTAGGCTGGATATTGCTACTGTAAGTTGTGTACTTATTAACTTTTTTTCCTAATTCTTTGTTTACGCCTTTTCTTTTATTACTTTCTGAGCTTTCCTATTCAAGATTCTCCCCTTTTCTCACAGGAAATAGCAAGTGAAGTTCAGAGTGAGTCCAAGTGGAAGCAGTTGGGAGAATTAGCTATGTCCACCGGAAAGGTATGTCATGTCCTTGCATCATTTCCGCTCCCATCGCTGCATCTGGGGATTGAAATTCAGAGATATATCTCTGTATAAACCTCTAGGTTTGTACTTGGTAATTCATTGCTGCTTTTCCAGCATGCCCTTTGCTCATTGCTTGTATCAGAGAATAATTTGCCACAAGTAGGAAACATGAAACTTTCCCTTTTCTTTTTTTTTTTTTTTCCTCCTCCAGATACAATCACGGCTGTTTGTATTTTATTTTATTTTTTCCAAAGAAATTTGGAATAAACTACAAGAGGCCTGGTTAACAACAGCAAAACAATTTCGATTCTGGATATCTGTTTTGGATTCTCTAGCTAACGAATCCAAATTGTTTGATATGGATTTCTGTTTTCCAAAATGAAGAATCAGAAGCTGAGAGCTGATATCCTGAAAAGGTGGATTTCAGTTTCTGATTTCTAAATTCCTTGGGCACAATGTTTTAGACCTTTTTTTTTAATAATCATTTCGTTTGACGTGACGATTTTGGTTTTGTTTGGTTTTCTAATTCTGTTATTGATTTTGGGTTCCGATTTCATTTATTTTGAGCAGTCATGCCAAACAGAAGTATTTGTCCGATTTCATTGGGCCTAGTTAAGTTTTGAATTTCATTTATTTGTACCGAACAAATTGCCCTCTGGTCTTGCACTGAACAACTATGATGCCTTCTAAGATGATCTTTATCAGTAAACCTCACAGTTGAGATCTCAAGCACTGAAAGTTGAGGACTAAAAGATTCAATGTGAGATACACAATTTTCAAATCTAAGTGTAGAAAGTGGTCCATGCTTCAAGACTGTTCAGCTCCAATAATTTTTCTAATCGATAGGGAGAAAACATATTCTTGTACTGCGATGTTTTGGCTGATCCATATCATATGCCAATAAGCCCATTGCCACCTTGGTTTAAGGTCAAGTGTCACCAGTAGTGGTTACCTTCCAACTTTCCTGCCAGAGCAACTCAAGCAAGCCCGTAGGGTGTGGGTACACTTTCATATTTTCTGGACCATTGTATCCCTGTATATCATGCAACCCTGTAGCGTTCAGGCCCTCTTCAATCTTTTTTTCTTGTCATTTCTCTGTCGATTTCAGAATCTGAGAGCCCCCTCCTCCTCGTCGTGTCGTGTTTAATAGCAGATAGCACTCATCATGCTGTGATTTCCCCTTCATCCTAGTGGAGACTGGTAGCTTGTTGATTTCCAGTTGTCTACCACCATTATTAATCCTGAAAAAAATATCTTTGTAGGTCAAATATTTTTAACCAAATCGTGGTTTTGAAATTTGATTTTTGTTGATATCAATGTACCATTCTAAAAATTGGGACATTGCTGGTCGAATATGTGGGTTTGTCAGATTTTGGAAACACATCTTCGAGGTTAAAGATATTTTTTAAACTGATATATTGCTTAAGTCTGTCTCATCGTTTTCGATTCTCATATACCACCATTTTGTTCATCCTTTTTTAAATTCTCTGTGTCCTAAGCTCTCTGTCGATAAAGAATAGCACATCACTCACCACAATAAGACAATACTCCGTCAACAAAATCCCATTTGCAGCTTTTCCTCATCTGGGCTTAGTTGGAGTAGTGAGGACTGAGGAGGAAGATAATACAATAGAGATAGGTTGAAGATGAATACAAAGGAGGGAGAACATTAATTTGGGTTTTACTTTTCTTATTGAACTGTATTTTAACAAAAATATGTCAACTATGTCATTTTATAACTTCCATTAGCCGAGCAAACTGTTGAGAAAAGCCTGAGGTGATGTGGCTATTCCATAGTATATGGGTTAATTTTTATTATGTGCTTTTCTCTTCTTCCTTTCCTTTTTATCACACTATTTTAGAACTTTGCAAGCTAAGATCCTCCTTTTTCCCCAATGTTGCTTGTTTCTCTTGTTTTTTGCAGCTGGAATTGGCAGAAAAATGCCTCTCGAGTGCAATGGATTTGAGTGGCTTATTGTTGCTTTATTCCTCAATTGGAGATGCTGAAGGCATTGCCTCACTTGCGACGCTCGCTAAATTACAAGGGAAAAATAACGTTGCTTTTCTTTGTTTATTCCTATTGGGTAAACTGGAGGAATGCTTGCAGCTACTTGTGGACAGGTCATTCATAACCTTAATGGCATCACTGTTTTCATGTATTAGAGTCATCAATATTTCAGTTGTTTACTTGATTTTATGGATGGAAATTCTGTCTGCAGCAACCGGATTCCCGAGGCTGCTTTCATGGCACGTTCATACCTACCTAGCAGGGTCTCAGAAGTGGTTGATCTGTGGAGGAAAGACCTGAGCAAGGTAACTCTATCTTGCTTCTCCATCTCTATTCCCCTCCCACTAAAATGAAGATAACAGACAGCGCCCTCTGAGGTCTGCTTGGTGCATGACATGTATTACCTCTATGGGCATAATTAGTACTCCCTCCGTCCCATAGTACAAGAAACCGTTTGACCCGCCATGCAGCTTTTTGCGCATGTTGATTTTTTATGGTTTTGGTGAAGAAGAATATTTTTTTAGTGATAGTGAGGTTTATTGTACAATTGTTAAAGGAGATAGTGGAGTGTACTTTAACAGATGATTATTTTGTTTTTTAGGTGAAAACTTGTCATGTTTTCTATATTTTGGGATGGTCCAAATAGAAAAGCGTTAGGAGTAAATCTTTTCTGATATTTTATGCAAATATCAATATAAGAGGACGACTTGAAGTCCAAAAAGAAGTCAGACGCAGTAGATTTGAAGTTGTCATCATATGTGTGACTTGAAACGCATTCTTCTTTATTAAACCTTTCTCCATACCTGTGTTTGTGACTTCAGTTGCCAAGATGATTCCTCTTGTTATTAGAATAACAGATTGTCCATCTTTTCGAATTCTCTTTAGTCATGTGATGATGTGATGTGGGTCATTATCTTGCACCAATGCTGGATCAAAGTGGTGCTACCTTTTTTCCAGGGCTTAACATTTGGTTTTACGTGCAGATTAATCCGAAAGCTGCAGAATCTTTGGCTGATCCTAAAGAATACTCCAATTTGTTCGATGATTGGCAAATCGCCCTTGCCGTTGAGTCCAAAGTCGCAGAGACAAGGTGTGATTACGTTTGATTTATACTCAATGAACGGTCAATAAGATTGATTCTCTGAGGGCAGTTTTTGACCGGTATCATGTGTTTGTAGAGGTAGTTATCCTCCTGCAGAGGAATACTTGAACCACGCGGATAGATCAAAAGTTGATCTTGTAGAGGCCTTCAAAAGCTTGCAAGTAGTAGAAGAAGAAAATCATGATGATGAACCTCTTGAAAATGGAGATGCTGCTCATGATGAGGTAAAATTTTCAGCACCATAAGCTCTAAAATTTTCTCTCACCGGGAAAAGCAGAAAATAACGAAGTTATGCTATACAAGGAGCTGGACTTATCTAAGTTTGAAGTAATTTCACGTGGTCATTCTGTGCATCTTTTCTCTATGATTAACTTATCTAGACACTTCGTTAATCAATTCTAATTGGCTTGTAGGTTGCTGAAGATAACGCGGACCATAATGGAGGAGATGAGAGTCAAGAAGAGGCTGTTGTTGTTGATGCTGATTCTAGTGATAGCGGTGTGCTAGTTAATGGAAAGGAAGCTGAAGAACAGTGGGGTATGAATAATGAAGGAACCACACCAGCTTAAAGGCAATTGGTTGCACGAGTGTGATAGTCCAAATTTTTTCCCTGGTGATTAATTGTTTTTCCTCCGAAGTGTCATATATCAATCCACCTCCGTCTTTCTTACATGCTCTTAGTTTTTGTGTTATCTTTGTTTGATATTGTATTTTATGTGGAGCGATATAGCAACTCTCCATGGTGCTTTCTCTGTGGTTATGTTGGTTAAAGCTTCCTTTGTCATTGTGGATATATACATAGGCGTGGAAGAGGCTTGACTTGCATGCTCTGATGTATATGAGCCTTAATCCCAGAAGCTATTCAGCCAATATGATGGGATAAAGGTTTGATTTGTTGTTGTTGTTTTTATGATCAAAGATCCCTGGATATTTTTATGGTATTCACAGTGGTGTAATGTGGTTGTTGCTGTTTCGGCATGATGACTTGGGCAATCTGTTCATAGACATTTTGCCTAATGGTATTTGCTATTTAATCCTTATTGCTCACTGTCCGCCCTTTTGCACATGGAGCTGGATTGCTAAAATTCGAAGATACATCTATCTCATTGCAATGTTGTTTTTATCACAGCGTTGTTCAACTCTTGATGATCTTTTTGAGACGTATCATATATGCGTTTGTGTTGCTCATTCTGGCTACACATGCTGGAGTCTTCTTTTGTTCTTTTCTATGGCAGACCATCACTTGGTTCTGTAATGACTGCTGATATGAATATGTATGTTTTTTTTTTATCAATGAACATTGGAATTTACCTGTAGTTGTAGCCTGTGTTAGCTGTCAACCTTTCCTTCTATATTGAGCACAAAACAGAATCCTTGTTCTTGGCTCTTCAATTCGTGGTGTGTTTTGTATGTCTGATGTGTTCTGCTTTTGTTTATGATGCAGTTCTTACTCAACATCCATAGGTGTTTCCACGCCTCTTATTTGCTGTAAGTTTGAGAATCTTCTATCCTCACTCCCTAACCTATTCTATTTTAAGACGTCATCCTGGGTTCTTGGATTTTGGATCGTGACAAGTGACAATGGATGGAAATTGATTCTGTTATAACTGCTTTTGGATCGTGGTTGAACGATGACATTGGGTTCTTGATAGTTTCGACCTTCTTGATGTGATTATACTTTATGCAGATCATTAACGGGCTGGAGACATGCGAGATGCACATAGAGTTTGAAACATATTATTTTTCTTAAAGTTCATCACGCACCTCATCATCAGTCAGCTTCTGTTGTGACATTTGGAGTAGTACGCTCGACTTTGGTGATATGTCTAGCCATTTCAGAATGGCGCTGTAGTGAACCAAATCTCCAAGCAATTTCAACTATTTCTTGTTCTGGTTGCACCATTGGTACTTGCTAGTAGAAAAGCTCTTGTACCGTTTGTATGAAAGTAGAGAGGGTCTTATCCTACTCGAACAGTACTTCACGGATTCTTCTTGTGTTCCATCTGTTTCTTAACCTATAGAAGTTGCAGATGGATATGAAACCGTTGAGTGCTGCAAGAAAATTCCAGATGTGTTTTGCTGTTTTCAATCTCGACTATTCAACTTAACGGCTGTTGAAACAGAGATTTTGTTCGCTTGACTCCGTACTTATTTTTGGGTTTCCTCGAAGAGTATGTTGACATGGTCAATTGATTAAGTTGATGGATGAATCTTCATTGACCGAGGTAGGACTATGTTGTGTCCTTCCTGTGTTTCACTTTTCATTCTTCCTATAGGCATGGTAATACTGGTTTAAATGAAAACAAAATCCCCGAAGTTCAAATGATAGTTGCTTCTTCTTCATACATTGCATTGTCCAACATTCTACAAATTGTAAATTCACTACATTTTCCAAAATCATGCTACATTTATGGGGATATTAACAGATCGTAGCACGCTAATCACACATAGCTGGATGGAGTTCAGCTTGAAAACAAGTGCCAAGGGTTAGCAATTTTTATCTCTTCCACTCTATATAGGTGGATGAGATTTTAGAGACTTATGTTTATGGATGAGGATCGTCTGTTGTCTATTTTTTACAGCGTATGTGTTGTCTATGCATCCAACCCATCCAAAAAGCAAAAAGAAAAAGGAAAAACAAAAACTACAACTTCTTGTGATGCATTTCCCCGTTAGATTTTGTGCTGTCTTGTGACAACATAGTGGACAATCTCAAGCTTATGGTTTTTATGTCAAGTGATCAATGTGCCAATCATATCCCTAGGGTGTGGCACAATGGACTGTGATTGAAGATGAAGAACTCATTTATATACTTGGGAATTCATGAATTCCTTTGATACCAATCCTGAAATAGCTAGGAGAGTTTTAGAGCATTTTCTGACTTAAAGACCTTCATTGCTTGAGTTGCTTCCATAGTTATCAAAATCAGATCAAACATCAACCTGATTAAGGCTTTGGGTTCATGGGTTATTGGTTCAATTGGTCGTCAATTCAAATATTTTGATATTATAATATTTATTTATATTACTATTAAAATATTATATTTTCTCAAAATATGTATTGATAAGGGCTTAGTGTTGGTGTTGCAAACAGTACCCAAGAAATTGCTGTAAACTACAAATCCACAACTATTTTTTTAAAAGAAAGATTTAAAATTCATAAATCTTAAAAAATAATTTTTAAAAATCAAATATGTGATTCAAAGGTGTTACAACATATATTTGGCTGCTGCATCTTCCTTTTTTTCCTCTTAATAAATATTATACAGCAAAAAATTTATTAATATAAGGTATATGTATATTTTTCTTAAGTTCTTTGGATAATTGAATTTAATAGTTTTTTTTTTGTTAGACTGTTTCAACCGTTCGAGTTTTTATCCCGATTTTATCAGTTTTGACTGGTTCAATCCGGATTTGATCGAGGTTTAGGAAAGAGAATGAGAGAGGAGGAGGAGTAAGATAGTGAGTGTATTGTAACAGATGATAATTTATTTTGATGTTTTTTATATGAAAAGATTACTAAATGTGATATATTGATTATAATTTAAGACGATCCGAATAGAAAAATATGATTTATAATGTAGGACGAAGGGAATATTCTTTTAGTTTGTGACAACTTTGAAAATGGAAATGTAGACTTTAATATGATGATCTTGTTCTCGGCGATAGGGATGCTGTTTAAAATCAAAAACCATCCTGGATGGACTAAGTGACCTCCGAATCATCATTGGGTACTTTTTAGTAATTGCGGTACAAGGGTAGGAGGGACGAAGGCAGGAGTTTTTCTTGGGGTGGGCCAAAATACAAAGAAGCTACTTCTCATTTGCAAAATTGAAAAATGATAGACAATCTAGTTATCGTGAAAACAAAAGTGATACTCCATTCGTTTAAAATTATAAACAATTTATCAAAACGTAGTTTGATTTGCATCGCGAAACGATGAAATATTATTTTTTTGAAAAATTATCATGAAACATTAATAATAATTTAAATTATATATTTTAATTTGATGTTAGTGACATAATTTTCTTACGTTATTAAAACGACAAAGGAAATTTTTCAAAATATATACTAAATAGTACAATGCTTGAGAATATTGTTTATAATATAAAACAGAGGGAATAACATAAAGTATTGTGAACAACGATCTTTCATATGATAAAAAATTTTATGGCTGGGCTCAATAGATAAAGTGTGACGATTTCTCTCCAAATCAATAAATGAAAAACAATTAATCATCCCAAATTTTTGTACACAACTCAGTTTTATCAATATTAATTACAAAAATTCTTTGTGTTTTTATTTTTTGTTGTTGAGACAGATGATATGAGCACTAGCAAGTCAATTTATCGACAACAATTGAGTGTGGATGATTTTCTCGGTTCTTATCAAAACCTACGTGCTATGTAGTCTAAGATAATAATTTCATAATTTCATATTAAAGGAGATGCAATAATTACACTAATAAACTGACAAGTTTCACTCATATTTCAGTATCCAAAATGTTTCAAATCAAATTTAAGAACATAATTATAATTACTTTTATATTTTAATATCTAAAAATGAGTACATGATATCAATTTTTTCACCTAACCATATTGATCCATTCTTCCTTTTCCGTCAATGATTGACTCATTCACCTCAAACATTCACTCCCAGGCCACCACCCCGCCGACCACCTTGCTTCCCGCCTTCGACAAACTGTCGACGACAACAATTCAGTTTGTAGTCATAACAATCAATTTTGGTAGCTGATCGACGAGAATTCTCATGATTTTAGGATTTGAACCTTTGTAGTATGGAATCTGATCCAAGACTTGATTGAAAGGTTATACATTGTGCATTATTGTCTCTTGAATTCAAAAAAAACAATTAAATGTTGTTCTCAATAACCTCTCCTCATTCATTCATATATCCATCCTCCTGTCACTTCCGTTTTCTAGCTCTCCTTTCTCACTCCAAATCCATCCCTTCCCCTATTTATCCTCTTCAATATGGCGATATTTCTTTCTGTTATTTATGTGATTTATAAGTTAGTGATTATAATAATAAAGTCACATTAATAAAGTAGATAAAATTAAATATGACTTAAGGAAATATATTTATAGTCAAGACGAGTGTTAGACACTCTTTTCTAATTAAGATGAATGTGTTTACGGTTTATGACAATCGCTTTCCAAGATACAAGAACTATCGTATTTATTATAGAATCACAACAAATAAGAAATACAAAATGTATCTTAAACGTGTCTTGAAATGTCTTACTTTGAAGACAAAGTGATCACAGATGATGCTTGAAAACCCGAGAGACTGTACCCACACGAGAATGTGTTTATGGACTTAATGATGTGATCAAATTAATAATAAGGGATTTAGAGAGAATCTACAGTTGGATTAGAGGTTGCGAATGATATATTCAATTATGAAAGTGCCCACTTCTATTTATGGCAATTAATGCCATCCGTTGGAAGAAAATGGTCACAATTCTTGAAGTACAAATGCACCCCGTCCCAAATGTTGCAGTGTTTGGAGTAGACGCGTCCAAACCTAGCCCATCAGATCTCGGCCCAAAATGCATGCTGGTCAGCGCATCCCAACGGAGGAGAGCAGCCCAATCTTATGCAACTTATGAAAGAATGGAGATTGGGTCGCGCGTTAACATGCCATGCGCAGGTGGTTAGTGGGCCTCAAGCACTCAGGCCCAACACACAAGCAAGAAGATTTCTTAAGCCCAATTCATGTGTATAAAAATTAAACTTAGTTTTAGGCCTACATCCTATCTCTCTTCTCCACAAGTGGGCCCTCATTTTATTACACAAATTATTATGCCAACTTCCACTTTTTATATTGTTATCGTCTATAAACACATATCATTTTCTTAATCAAAATTATTTGTTTGTATAAATTTATGTTGATTTAGTTCCTTTTATCATTTAGAATGTTGATACTATCGAATTTTGTGTTTTCATTGCGGATGTAAAAAGTTTGAAGCATTTGTAGATGTTGAGCTGCTTATGAAGAGTTTCATAACTGTTTTTTGGGGTTGTTCGATGATAAAAAGTTATTTTACACATGTTTCGAGCTTGTTTGGAGCTAAAACGATGAAGGATGTTGAATTGAAGCAAGGCACGACCGTATGTTTGAATCACAACCGTGTTTGATGGATTTCTATACCTTGTTGGGCACAGGCCGTGCCAAAGCTAGCTTGGGGCGTGCGTATTGAAGCATGGGCCGTGCGCGTGAATCATGGTCGTCCCTTGTGTCTGATCTGCAATCCTTATTGTTTTTCGAAATCAGATTGTTTAGGAAAACTAGGTAACTTTACCTTTCCCTATAAATACCCACGATCCTTTTACAGAAAATTCATCAGTTTTACACCAGTTTTTCAAAGAGGAGAGTCGTCGTCATATTCCGAAATGACGTTCTCTATGAAGATTATTGCGAGCTATATCAAGGGAGATTAAGATCTTTGTGACGCTACGCTTTCACAGTTGAAGAGATCATCGTTCGACCATCATTTAGACCACCAATCGTCGTTGGTTTAGGGTTTCGTATCTCTTTCTTTTATTCGTTATAGTCGCAATGACTTTTTATTGGTTTTTCAATGTTTTGTTTGTTACTCGTTATGAGGATTGTAGCTTAGAACTTTCATATGGTTTAGTGACTAAATCTCATACATGAATTTTATGAGGCATGCTTATTGAACTTCGTTAATTTTATTAGTTTTATGTTCATAATTTATGATATTATGTTCATGTTTTGAAGATATTCATAATTACTCATTAATCATAGTTGGATTGGCCATCTAAGTATGTTAGTGATGTATGTTAACAATCAACCATTCTTGTTTGATTGATGATAGTAGTAAAACATAGGATAATTCATTCTTGTTTGGTTATCTTATCTACGCATGAACATGGATATGATACAATCCTAATCTTTGTTAGGTTAATGCCATTGGGTGTTGAGCTATGTGTGATAATGCGATATGAATATTTACGTTACATTCCTGTTTGGATATAGATGATCATACTAGATGGTTATGTCACGCTTAATGATAATCACAATTTAATTGCTTATTACTTATTCGTGTTAATATGTTACTATACCTAGCATAGAGAAACATGAAATGAAAAATGCTAGTTTATGATTAAAATCCATGACGAGTGAAAATCACTCAAGCAAACTTGATTTAAACTTTCTAGAAATTTAAAAGTGAACCATCTTTCGTTTATGGCAT